>JAFIDM010074118.1:67405-121522 GCA_023159025.1 Thereuonema tuberculata | reverse complement strand
TTTAATACTGAAAGAAACGATGTTTTTGATTTATTTATATATTAGAAGAAAAGAAGTAAGTTGTTATGAAATATTTCTAATAGTTGTAATTTTGTGCATGTGATGGAGTTGACCAGCTGGTACTGAGTTGACACACAGTTTATTTGTAAATGACACTTTATTTAAATATCAACATTAATGGCAGCATATTGTAACATCTCCACAATTTCTAGTTAATAGTAAAAATAGAAAAAATGATTAATGGTTAAAAACGATGCACCTCAAGCACGTCTAATATCTGGTGTTTTCCAGTTTTTTCAAAATGTTTTTCCAAAGTCCAGGTTCAACCGCAAGAAATTTGTCATTAGGGTCAGCCTTTGTAGATCTTGGAATCATAGAAATAACCTTACTAAAGTCATACCACAGACTATCCTTCCTAGCTGGCCAAAAGAATCTATTTCCTTGGACAGAATTCATGCATGAAACTTCAATTTGAGTCTCATCAAACTGTAGTACAATTCCTGGCTATCCATATATGTCATACTCAATTACACACCATTTGCCAATTATTTCGTCTATTGCGGACTCTAGTGGTTGCAATGATGGCTCAGCTCTTATTTCACGTTCATCACGTAAGACGGTATCAGATGTGGATGAAAACGTAAACAACTTCGTTTGAAAGCAGTCACACACTTTACCAGTTTCTAATTTAGTGCATGAGCAGCTGACGTCACGGTATGTTATCTTCCGGGCTCAAGGCAGATAATTTGATGAATTTTCATGGTTCGTGGTACGGAAGGGAGATTGTTTGACATATGGCTACATGCTACCTCGATCTCCACAGAAGCTACAAACATTAGTTTAACTTTTGTTTCTGACTGATTTAAAACTTCATACATCTTTTCAGCATCCGGAACATCTGATCCAAGTGCAACAGCTCTATCAGCAGAGCGTTTTAAGGCACCCCATCTGGAGCCCCTTTCCCATGGGCTGCTTCAAAAAAGTTCCAACTTACCCCTTTGAAGCCGAATTCAAAAGAAATTGTGCTAAATAGAAAGAAGTTTGCCTTTTGACGGTACTGAGTTACGGGCACATCACTGAAATAATGAAGATATAATATTGTGGGATGGCTCTCAGGTTTAAACGTCATAATCGGTTTCGAATACGCCCAAATTGCGGCTGGCTCATATTTTATGCTGTCCGATATAGTTGTAAAGTATAGAGGTTCTGCCCTGTTGCCAATATACAACACACCAGTGTGGAGACTTGCCTGCTTAGGTGAAGCACCAAAGTGTACCGCTTGAATTTCCTTGCTAAATTTACAACTGTAATTTTCCGCAAAATCGATATGGATTAATCATTCTTTAGGTGTTAAGCTAAGTCGTAATTCTTTATACACCTTGTATTGGTGACGAATGTAATAGATATGCCTGTGTAGCCTTGTAATCGTTGATTGAAATTTGTCAATAACATCAACTACTTTTGCGGTTACTTTGACCTTTTCAGTTACTTTAACTATTAAACTTTTTGGATTTTTCACCTTCGGAACGGTTTCCTTAGGTCGTGTGCACCATTCCCAATAAAATACATCCTACTCCTTATCAAGACCTTCAGGATTCAGTAATTTAACTTGCAATTTGGCACATTTATCACAATCACCATACATGCAGTTTTTGGACTCTGTGTTGCAAGACATACTGTATGTTAGCTGATCTACGTTAACAGTGTCTAATAATTTCAGTTGATGTAGCTTTGTTGTCAAAAATGAACAGTTTTCATGAAGTTTGCAAAGACACGTTTCTTTGTCTGAAACGTTTACTGTGTAACCTAGAACGGTTTTAGGCGGCAAAATGTTGTGTGAGACAGTGAAATTTCAGTAAATTCAGACACAAATTTTGCGTATAGGTTTTTTACAGTGTCTGTAAGAAATCTTTTTTGTTTTCTAATTTTTCACCTTGTAATGGTTTCCTTCTTTCCAGTTGTCATGCGACTAACTTCATCTTGTTCGAAAAAAATTGTTATAATTTCTTTAGCACGATCACCCACAGCTGTGACTTACATTTTCATGTGTAATGAATAGAGCTATTGACGTCATCAGAGTTATGTATAGCCTTCCATTGCTTTTTAGGAGAAACCAACCGCAGTTTGTAACTTGTACTGCAATCTGGATTTTTTGACAAACTTTGCCTAGAAACTGGTTGGCAAGAATTTGTTTAACCTTTTGGCTTTTGGTGGTGTTGTATTTGTTACGAATATCGTCCAACAATGCATGGTGAAACATTAATGTCTTCCTGACATTGTTGGAAACCTTTTTTTCCCTGCAAAAACGGTTTCGTTTTTGACCGGGGTGTGTTTTCGTTTATCGATTTTGTAGTACCGTTCTTCAGGCGGCTCACTTGTGTTTTATACTTTTGAGTCAACCCCTTTTGAGCAGCTAATTGTTTTTTCAATTTTTTATTTTCTTGGACGCACTTGGCACGGTCTCTTCGCACTGTCTTTCGGCCAGAAAGTTTTTGCCTGCAAAAGTTAATGGAAAATATGATCATTTCATGTGAAAATGTGAATTAAATATGTAGTTGATTGCAGTTTATTTGGATAGTGATCTTTTGAAAGGCTTTAAACGAACTTTGAACTCAGTGCATCAACACCTTGATATCCTGGTTGACTAACGTCTGAACCTGGTCTCCTAGGCGATGACAATGCTTATTTCATTTTTTTTTTATTTTGCCGGTGTTTTTTGCTGTCTTTTCTCCATCCTGCCCTTTTACTTCGCTCATCTTTCTCTTTCATCCATTAAATGCATCTCTTGACGCAAAGGGTGTGCCTTTCGCATGAGTCGCCAGAGTCTTTGCCATTCAGCTGCACTGACTTTAGCCATTTGTTTAAAAAGCAGAAGCTAATTTTAAAAAAAATATAAGTATTTGGGCAGAGTACAAGTTCTGTACAGGCAACAATTTAAAGATTGACGATTAAACCTACAGAGTGTGGTGAAGTTCTCCGAAATCCAAGACACCAGAAATATTTTATTTTTATTTACAACTTTTTTTGTTTCAAAAAGTATTAAAAATAATTTATTGATTAGAGTATAATTACATTATCACGGATTACTTTACTTAAAAAATAGTTGGTATTATTATGGTAGGTATCACACGTAAATTGTTAGCTTCATCAGCTCCGTCATGCTATTGACAACTCCGTCACATGGACTTGTGACTGAGCTGTTTGTGACGGAGTTGATGAACATGTACTAATTTATATTCTAGGGTTAGAATCAAACTCCGATTACGACTATATTGAGTTTACAACAATTAAATAACATTTTCCAACAAACTATTTAAAGTTTGCACTTCTACTGTAAAAACAACAATGTATAAATGCGTGACGGAGTTGACATATCATTAAAAACAAATATTAGTGTAGAAACTAACGATTGTTGTAGACATTCCTTCTTTTACCGCTCTTTCCTCGCCCAAGGCGATCACGTAGCGTACTGAACTAGCGAACATCTAGTAGCAAATTTAGTAACTTTGTCGATGATTAAGGCTCTTCAGTGGTTAAAATCGTTATGTGTGACGGAGTCGATTACAAAACAAGTTACTCACTTTCATTAATTTATTAAAAATACACTACTGTATTTCTTGATATGAAATGTAACACAGAAAAAAATGTGAACTCAATACAGTTGCCAATATTTTTTAAGAAAATTCAAGCCCACTTTTAAGACTGTTTAAAAAAATGAAAAGTAGTTAATTCAGCCGAGTTACAACGCAATTACTGCTGTATTAGGAAGCAAAATATTTTTGACAATTATTTTTTAATAATAAAAAATTCTAAGTTATTTCAAAATTATATTTCAGTCCCAATTTAAATTATGGTCAAAAAAAATTATTTAAAAAATATTTAACACTTATATTACATCAAGTTTCATAAATTCAACCATTTCCAGAGAACGATCCATTGATAGATTTTTTTTTCTTGTAATAAAATATGTTTTCTTAAAAAAGAAATGAAGGCCCATGCCACCACAAATCCTTTTGGTCTTGATGTTGCATCAAGAGACAACATCGAACGTTGCATCAACAGGATTCAAGTCAGTCAGAATATTTTAAAAGATCAGGCATCAAAATGGCATGCATTTCTGAAATAAAAATAACAGTAAACGTTTTTCAACGACTTGGATGGCTGCTAATTACAGAGTAAAAAAAATAATCGAATCGATAGAGATATTTGCAGCCTGTGTGCTAAGCTTGCAGATATCGATAAAATTGTCTTCTCATCAATAAAGCTGTATACAATCCCAATCTTGGTTGGTATTACAACTATTTTCATTTTTGCCTAAGAAAATGCACACGTAAGTCTTTATCAGTGTTCTATGCACAAAAATGGATGCTGTGAGTCATCGCAAAAAAAAACATACAATTTCTAATGCATGCCAGGTTGAAGAAAGTATTCGGGGGTAGATAATTAAAAGTATAGATTTGAAATAACACTTTATTTGTAAGCCAATGTTGTCACCATCTCAATTAATGTATGCAAACGATAACTGTTGGACGAGAATTTCGCAATGATTATACATCATGACAACCAATCAATTTCAATTATATAATTCTCGGAATGTGTATTATTGCTTCATCAATCTTAAACGAGGAAATATTATCATCATCATGTGTTTACCTATTGTAATTCCAAAAAGTTAGTCTTCCAGAATCAACTATTAAACTTGACTGAGCAGCACTTACTTGACTATGTCTGTGCTCAAGTAAATTTAAATGAACTGTATGCCCACTTCCTCAATTCCATCTGTTATAACAGCAAAAGTAATTTAATTTTTTTTCTTTTTATTTATCTTGCTTAACGTGCAGTAGATACATAAATGTTAAAATGACCAGAATATTTAATCTGTAGACACTTCCAAGGGCATACATTTGATGGAAGTATCTTAAAATGTATGCAGTAAGGCCAACAACAAAATCATCAGATCCCATATACCGGGTGATCAAGAAATAGCAGGTGTTCGGAGCCCTGTAGCATGTTATGTACTGGACGAAATATAACAAAATATGGCCACCATATACATTAAAGTATGCGGTTTCGATTGTCAAGAAAAAAAAATTAGTACCAAACAACGCCGATAGGGGAAATTCTGGCGCTGCGGTCGAAAAATGCATCATGAAATTTGCATATACGGGTACTTTGTGACACGATATCGAGATAAAAGGAGGGGTTGCGGGAATTCTAGTCATTCTGCAAGAAGTCGCCCGTCGATGGCGTAGTCACTATGTGATTGTGCCTTATTAGTCAAGCTGTTTTATCAGCGGGATAAAAATGCCAATGCTGCTCTTCGTGAATACAGGCGGTTGAAACAGTTACGTAGAGGACCAATGTCCCTAACTAACTTAAGAAGAATGGTTGAAAGATTTGAAAGAACAGGAACTCTTGGTCTTGCCAAAAATCCACAAACCAATGAACAACGGTTTAAAATTTAAAATATGATCCATTATTGCATGTAGAGGAAATACCATTATGAAACTAAGTTATTATTTCCAGGTTTCATAATGTCTTTGAAATCTTCCTATACCCATTTTATGCCTGTTTCACCCTTCTCCATTTCTCTCTATCTTCCCAAGCCCCATCCTCTAATCTTCTTTCTTTCATTACTTCATTTATTCCTTGCATTCATGTCAGTTTTGGTCTTCCCCTCTTTCTTTTTCCTGTTGGTATCCATTCATTTATCTTCGTCGGCAATCTTTATTCTTTCATCCTCTTCATATGACCAAACCATCTTAGTTGTGCATTTTTGACAGACTCTGTAAGTTAATAATTCATAATTTAGAAAGCATAAACGCTTAGTTTTGGCAATAGCTAGCATTTTCTCAAAGACATTAGAACCCATGCCTTCCAAATTGATACTGGTTCGTGTCGTTTGAAGTCATAAAACTTTACAGATCACTATTCATAGAACTTATTGAAAAGGCCCTTTAACACTCCATTGACGTAAAGAAAAAAGACAATGGCACCGTATCTCTCAAACTTGATCCGGTTTCGATCTTTGAACTTGTTTGATATCTATTCATGCTTCAGATTCGTGCATTCAAGGATAAAGTTTATTTGCAAAACGAAGTGCTATTCAGGAAATCCCATCGTCGGTACAACTTGCGAAATGCGTAACATATTACATCGAAGTTTGTGCTTCAAACAATCACACCATTAAAGATAATGTGATGTACAATCTCTCACGTGGAAAGTGGGGATCAAACTCTCTGACCCTGCTGGGCCCGGAAAGGGTCAGAATGAAATAAAGCAAAGCTAGTAACAGACTAAATAAATACATAGAATCCTACTTAAGTTAAAAGTAAAATAACAATTTAAAAATTAAAAGGATACAAATAACAAGGGGGAAAATACTGATCGCCTAGTCTCTTAATTAAAATTTAAAAAAATCCTTTCAGTATATTCTTTAGAATTTTAAATCTTTTATCGTGGCATGCTAGGCTAGGCAATACCTACTTAATTAGGTTTTGGCAAAGGTTTGAGGCTAGTACATCGGATATACCGCTCGCTGAGGATACCCTTAACAATTTCTTTGATTTTCATAATCATCATGGGAAGCATTTATCTTCGGTTTGCCAACTAAATATCGGCTGACATGACATTCGTTTAGCTTGATAAACTCCACATCCGTCCAGGAAACTTTAGAAAAGGGGAACTCCTCATCTGATTAGCGGCATCCTTTACTCTTTGTTGTATAGTAGTAAGTGAGCCTTTAATCCCTAGCCCTAATTTTGACAAGACTAAGCATAGCGCAGTGTGCTTTAACTCTTCCACTTTTAACACATCATAGATCAGATCCGCTAACAAACTTACTGATTGTCTAGCTGAATGCTGTCCGTTTTTTCTCTTACTTTCATCTTCGCTCGAATCTCTCATAATGAGAAATTGTGAGGCACAATGCTAATCTTAAATGACCGTATTCCAAGAGCAAACAACCAAACTGCTTAAAACAAAAAAAAACAATGGTAGAGAGACCAAAATTTCTGAGAAATCACATAACCACGCTCTGCTACCAAAATCTGTCACGTGGAAACTGGGGACCAAACTCTCTGACCCTGCTGGGCCCGGAAAGGATCAGAAAGAAAAAAAGCAAAGCTAGTAACAGACTAAATAAATACACAGAATCCCACTTAAGCTAAATGTAATATAACAATTTAATGGAATAAAAATTACAAGGATATAAATAACAAGAGGAAAAATACTAGTCGGCTAGTCTCTTAATTAAAATTAAAAAAATTCCTTAGAGTATATTCTTTAGAACTTTAAATCTTTTATCATGGCATGCAGGTAAGGCCATATCTGCTTAATTGGATATTGCCAGAGCTTTGAGATCTACCCAGTACACCGGATAAACATTTCAGAGGTTGCCGAAAACCAACACTCTTGTTAAAGTTTAAGGATTAAAACTTCACACCAAATCACTAGGAGAGTAACTTCCAAGGCTATTCAGTTTTTTTTTCTCCTACGGGCTTACAAATGATACGTCTCTTCTTCCAGACGCAGGCTTTCACTTGGTTACCTTCGGGTCTAAACTAAGAAAGTATAGAAGTCACTTACATTTGATACAGCATGCTAGCGTTAGAGCTTTAACGTTGACTCCCTTTCCATGAAGAAATCGGTTTCTTCCACAGGTTTGGATTACTAACTATATCGACTGTCTGTTCGATGGAAGATAGTCTCACAGAACTTAGTTTGCAGCATTCTTCTTATAAGGGTTATGTAGAATTATTAGTTCTTGGGCAAGCAGAAAATGAAACTAGGAACGACGATCAATCAGCGGACTAATTTCTTCTATTACAGCCAAAAATCTGTATTTAAAAGTTAACTGTATGGAAGCTTTTTCTTTTTCTTTTTTCTTACCGAGAAAAGAAACAGTTCGGTGGTATCATCCAACAACGCAACAAAAACTGTGTCTCAACAATTGCGCACATAGTAACATAAACAAAACTTATATTTATGACCTCAATGTAAAACAAAGATATAATGTTTTTACTATCACCGGTCGCCTGCATGCTCACAGATTGTTAAAATGATAGGCATCTTTAACATTACTACAATAAAAAACAAACAACAACAAGCAAAAAAAAAACAAGAGAAGCCTGATCAGAAAACAAAATGTCATGAAAAAGACTGTGACAGAGAACAGGTTAAATTGCTTAAAGACTTCTTTATAAACTTAATGGAAAAATTAATTATTTATTCTTTGACTTGAAATAAATATAGAAAATTTATTGTAAAGTATTGTGATGAACAAAAAAATTGAAAATAAAAAAAAAATTAAAAAACTTGAAATGAATTAAAAAATAGAAAGACTCACTGAAATTGAGACATACACATGTTCCACTTAGACTCAATCTAATAGAATACTCTTTACCTTGAAAATACGAGGTCATTTTATCTTTATTACTGTCACTTCTAATCTGAAATAAATTATAAGAAAATCAATTCATCATTCTGAATCTGTTATAGATGTACCACTAATGGTACAATACGTTATTTCAGCCAGTACACAGAGATGATACAAAAAAACATCCACTGCATTACAAATAAGGGTTTTAAAATCAAAGCTGCTTCAGTTGCTACAGTCTTCAAACCCTTAATAATTTAAAAATCCAAAATTTTTAGAGTAGATACTTCTTGATCTTTTTTTTTTTAGTTGATACATGAAGTATGTTTCAAAACGGTGGCTGCATAAAAAATCATTCATTATATTGTTCCTAAGAATATATATATCTGCAATTTGATGAAGATCTCCCCAATGTACATTTTACCTCCGGTTGTAATAGTTGACTATCAATTTGGTTTACTGTATTAATAATTAAATTTTGGCTTAAGGCAGCAAAAGTAAATTTATTTGTATGTTCTCACCGCATCATAGTATTCATCATTATATTTAATTTTTCTTCACTATATCACGAGCAAAGGAATATATTACGGAATTAGATGGTCGTTATTGATCCGAAAATGAGTTTACAGGAAGTCCTCCTATTACATGTGTTTTTACTGTTGCAACAAGTTTGAAAACTTAGGGACCATTTGCAAGATTGCATAAATTCGGAATCATTCGTAAATCAGTTACTTTTCCATCCATCGAAACGAACCAAGGCTGACATTGGCAAAAAACTTCTAAAAGACAGGAAATGCGCGCTCATTTTGGTGTCATATCAGGACTTACGGGCAAGATTCTTGCATGCAATGCGAAGGGAAATGTTCCTCTCTTATAGTATTTAAGAAATAACAGATATGTTCTGTTAGCGACATTTTTCAGTTATTTCAGTTTCAGTTATTTTCGGTAGTTAATTTCTTATGTTATTTGTTGCCAGTAATCGCAATGGCCTTTTCTTTTAGTAGATGATGTTTTAGTAGATGATGGTCTTAACATTGCCATAATGATTCGGTTTTAGAGAAATATGATTTTCGTTTGGCATTATATAAAGAAAAATATATTCAGTCTAAATTAGGCCAAGACTTATTTTCAGCAAGCCACGAGAAAAAGGAAAGCGCGAACAGTTAAAGAGAATCTTCAAAAAAAATGTATATTGATCGAAAAAAGAGACAATCTGATGTCTTGAGAACAGCAGCTTTAAATAGAATCGATAATAATTAGAATAATATCAATAAACTTAAGGAAAGTGCTATAGCTGTAACAATGAAAGATTCGTCAATGTGAAAAAGATAACAGCCTAAAGAAACTGAAGAGATAGAGAGATTGACAATCGTAAGGGTTGACTGCCAAAAACAGAATAATTCGGGAGTGCTAAAGCGAAATTTTGCTATCTACTGATATCAATGAAAATACCGCAAATGCTGCTAAAAGTTTCACAATTGATAGCAACTGGAGACTGGTTGAATGATTTCAAACATCCATTCAACATCCAATTGAATGTTGTGTCGATGTAGATTTGAGATTGCAGCAATTTTTGTTTCAGTAGTACTAAAATAAAGAGATAAAGAAGATTTAGTTTTAAGTTTTGTAATAGTTACTGAAGTGCAAGTTGAAGGCGACGGCGAGGACGACGACAAAGATGAAAAAAAGAAAGCTATCCTATTACATCTATAAAGACCAGCTATCAGATTGTTTATAAGGAATTGTCTGAAGTAGCTGGACTTCCAAACAAGACATTCGAGCGAATTTTTAACATAGAAGCAAGTGTATGAAAAGTAAGGACTAAGTAGGGACTTAGTGTATGAAAAGTAAGTATGAAATATTAGAGGCACACCAGCATAAAGCTGGATTCTTTTTTTTAAGAAAAAAAAACCCACCGTCATCCACATCACCTGATTCGTTTTTCCTCAATAAAGAGAGGACAAACAAAAGACAAAACTTAATTTCATATCAGCAATCTTTAAATCCCCACAGTCACAAACTTTATATTTTACAAGATCAAATAAAGCATTTATTAATATTTATTGATCTTATTTTTTATTGTATACTTACTGGCCTGATAACACTGTTATTATCGGTTTAAATTGTAATATTATGGTCGGTTTAGAATTATGAGCAATGCGCAGCCTCAATTTCAATATGTGGATGTAATTAAGTATTTGTGTATAAATGAGAGCACTAATGTAACTGTTGCAGTTGACAAAGACAGATGGTCATACTCTCGAAATTAATTGTGTTTTAATGTTTTAAATGTATGTTTTTTTAAAAAAAATTAAATGTGTGTGTATTTTTATTCAAACACCGTTTTTTTATTGTGTTTATTTTAAGTTTACATTGTTTTTGAATATTTACATTAAGATGCTTGAAAAAGTAAGTAATTTTTTTTTACTTTCACAAAAGACCGTTACTGTTAGGGTCCCAAATTCTGTGAAGTGGGTTTTTTTTTCAGGAACGCAATTATCGCTTATTAGGGGGCGTTTCTATGTTGAAAAATTCCATGGAAATGAGGAAAGAAACCCTCCGTAAATAATTGTTTAAATTTAACACCTCACGTATGAGAGAAAAACATTAATTAAAATTAATTTAGATCTCATGGTTGGCCTTGTCGTGATGACACTGGCCTTTCCACCTCTGAGTACATGGATTCGATTCTCATTTAGGTTTCGTAATGGTTGACGTTCCGCGTTGTGTAGGATTTCTCGGAATACTGCCGTTTCCCTGCACTTCTCCCACCATTCTTTCTCTTTGTTTGTCTACTTTAGTGGGATAGTACAGTAAATCTACAGCTCCAGTGCTCGTCTTCCTTGCCACCAATACTCACCACACATAAGAATTAAAGTAATTTCGTATAATAGACACGAAAAATTTGTTTCTGTGAACTTTCCTGGATGATAGTTCAAAGCAGAGTTAGCAGCACGTATGTGGTCGTGTTGCTAATCCTTCTATGCGTACAAGCGCAATGTAGTATCAAAGATGGCCGTCTCTCTGTCGAAGTGCACCGTCCGTGGAAACAAAGAGAATCACAATTGACATAGCTGTCGAATTTAACATACGCCATGGCTGGATATAGAACAATGTAAAGAATGATCTTGGATACAGAATAGTTTGCACAAGCGGGTACCAAAGGAATTGAAGGCAAATCCCTATGCCACGAACGATGCCAGCCAGAACTGTTTGGAAGAATACCCGTCAGTATTGTTGGAACATCCACTCTATAACCCGAAGTTACCTCCATCGGATTATTATCTCCTTTGGCTTTTAAAAAACAGCAAATTTTCTAATGATTCAGAAGTATTCGAAGCGGTGCAATCTTGGCTGCAGACATGTCCACAATCTCTTTTTTTTTTTTTGATGGGATCGAAAAGCTTCTGACAAGGTTATAGAATTGCGTAGGATACAAGATTGATTACATAGAAAAGTAAGGTACATACTCTTTTGTTGTCTCTGTGTCAACTTTGTTAACTTATACCGAAAATGCCTTTAATTAATGACTTTCCCTTCCAATTTCAAAAAATTTGTAGTAATTAAAAATAAGTTTCAATGTTGTATGCAATATAACTAGGATAATATTGAATATTAAAATTAAAAAAAGTAACAACAGAGATAAATCTAAAGAAAAAGGGAATGGACGTCTGTTTCTCGTTTAACATGCAGCTGATAAGGCAAGAAAATTAAGAAAGAATACCAAAAAAAAACCCTGAAAAATGGAAGAGTTGGACCGAATTCAGAATAATAACTTAAAAATTCTATAAACAAAAAAAATGAACACTTTTTATTCTGAATAAAAATGTAAAAAAAAAAAAAATAATAAAAAGAGAAATATATTATGAAGAGTTATTGACAGAGAACGTATTGACATTTCTTATAAATGTAAATAATGTAATGTATATAATATTTGTAAGTAGCATTGTTTATAAATATAGCTAAAAAATAGATTAATATATTGATTTCTGTTGTAAATATTTATAAAACCATGCTGATCCGCGCTTTCAGTTTATATAGAAATGAGTTAGGAGCAGGATATAGGGATGGGATTTACAGAACAACATGTGGTGCTCCTGAAGTTTAATTGCGTCTGTTTGGGTGAAGACTCCCAATTCCACACAAATTGTTGCCTGGTCAGACATCTTCCAATCTGGTCAGAAATGTTAGAGCAAAAGCAGGATCTTCCCTTTGCAGCGGCTGCTGGCGGACAATAGTGGATTAGTTTCCTAAGAAGTTTCTACACAATGAATAAAAGAGTCCAATTGCTGCTATGCTCCCAGTGTGGACGCTCATTCAAGCAGCGATATGCATCGATCAGACGATTCCCATAATCGCAACTGTTTCAGATATCTTACGTGAAACATGCTTCCTTTCTCTTCCAGACTTATAAGGATCCAGTTTCCTCAAATTTGTTCATCATCCTTTCTTCGAAACAGCTGATAAATGATATTTAGATAAGCTTTTTAATTAAAGTATCCTATTTCAGACCATCGGGTCGTGGGAATTAACTCCTTTTCTTGAACAGCAGACTTAGGTTGAGATCAGCTTCCACCCAACGCCCTCCCAACATTCAGCTGCCTTTCACATCCGCCTATCTCCTTCCCGCCTATCAGAGGAAACAAATTTGGTACAAATTCGTAGGAGCATTTGATGCATCATAGAAGTCGTTTGAAAGAGAATTAGTATGAAAAAAAAAAATCCCCGACCTTCGCTGTCTCTCCAGAACTCTTTTTGAAGGTTAAAATCGTTAATTTAGCGATCCGTTGTAACACATTTCAAAGGCAGTTGTGTGCAATTAAGTTAATTCACTGGAGATCATTCACAGTTCAACATGTCTTCCCAACCCTTAATTTTCATCACCACCCACACCTTTGTTTTCATCATTCTTCACTAGTGCCTCTCTGATAAAAAAAAAGAATATCGTGACATGACCCCTCAAAAAACCGATGGGCAACATACCGACAACCAACAGCATTCCGGAAACGGAAATATTTTGGTAATATTTACAATTGTTATTGAGCACAAAAAAGAATATAAAAACTATAATCTACACTAGATATATATGTACGATTTTGAATTGGATACATATTACAATGAATCAAAAGATAAACGTATTAATATAAAGGACCATACACACAAAGACAAAATAGATATTATAACTATTTTGTCTTTGTGTGTATGGTCCTTCATATTAATATTTACACACACAACATGAATAAGATAAACGTAGTGAATTAAATCGTATATATGTTATATATTTTTTTATTAAAAATTTATTGAAACTTTGCTTCGAAATTCCACAACAATTACACCAAACAAATTATCACCGAAAACAAATAGTCCAGTCATTAGAGACAAAAAAAGGTGTTTTGGTGCAAAAGGTTGAGGAGTTTTGAAACTTGGCAGAAGTGTAGACTTGGGTGCCCTAAGTCTAAGTTTGCGGCCTCGAGCGACCGCCCCACGCGCCGCCATCTTGAAAAAATGTCGACCAAAATCAGTTTTTGGCATATAACTCTGTTTCTATAGCTTTTAGAGAAAATGTTTCTCATTAAACGTTGGAGAGAATAAATATTGCTACAAAGTTGCTTACATACATTTTTTTGTCAGACTAATAGTTTCCGAGTCACAGGGCCAAATATTAGAACGATTTTTTGGAAATTGCAGAAAAGCAGCATTTTCAGGCTACGTTTTACCAATTATCAGCCAAGTAGCGTACCTAAATCAGTTACATGCAATACATTAACACAAACCACTACTTCTATCAACTCGTTTCCACACCACCCACGAGATATAGTTCAGCGGTGCGTTTTTTTTAATGTGGTATCCCCGGGAGGCCTACTCCACGCTCCAAACTTACATTCGAGTTTTCTGTCGTTTTGCTCTAAGCGATGTCCCTGGTTCAGTATGTTCCCTCTCTTTAGAATCTTGTTCGTCCCCCGTCTTCTTTAACACCGACTCATTAACTTCGGACGTCATCAACTTCGTATGGGTCTTCGGAATCGGAATCGACTACAAAATCGGGAATGTTTTCATATGCTGTCCCATTACAATACAGACACAGCACCGAGCACTTTAAGCCCGTTTTCCGACATCCACACGCTCCTGCACAGCCTTTTTTACATTTACAGGATATCGAGTTCAAAATGGAGTCGGAGGCTGCTTCTGACGTTGCGCGAACAGCAAAGAGCCCGTAAATAATTTCACGCACGTTAACACTGTTTTATTAAATGAAGCCAATTGTTTTTTTTCAGTCTTTATTTTCTCAATCAACCTACAATAAGCATTTCTTGGACAATAAACTAAAAATAATCTGCTTCGAGACCTTCGAGACTTTGGACATCCTTTACAGCCAGCAAAAGTTAGACTTCTCTGTGATTTGCATACTTGATCCTCGCCTATATAAAGACAGAGAGTTTTTTGTAATTAATTCCGTATTTTATCTTTGCCCGAAGAAGCCATGTCTGTTATTATTATGGCGAAATCGATTGCATCTGTGAGTTTTTATTGTTGTAATTTTTATTGTATAATTTTTAATTTTAGTCATATGCGTTGGCTTGATTATATTTCTGTTATTAAATAATTTCACGCACGTTAACACTGTTTTATTTAGCAAAGAGCCCATGCCTCGTTTTCTGCCAGCCATATTTCTCAGGATTTTTTTCACTGCCACACCACATCGCGAATTGCTGGTATGTTCGCACAAAATGCTGCCTTACAGCATCTCTTGTGGGTGGCAGCGATGCGCGATTAAATTTGTTCTTGGACACAGATTTCAAAAATTTTTTGAAGCGAAGGGTATCTAATGTGTCCTTTGTAGACGATCCGATGTGGTGTTGCAATGAAAAAAATCCTGAGCAATATGGCTGGCAGAAAACTAAGCATATGCTCGATGCTGTTCGAGCTATGTCAGAAGCAGCCTCCGACACCATTTTGAACTCGATATCCTGTAAATGTAAAAAACGCTGTGCAGGAGCGTGTGGATGTCGGAAAACGGGCTTAAAGTGCTCGGTGCTGTGTCTGTATTGTAATGGGACAGCATGTAAAAACATTCCCGATTTTGTAGCGGATTCCGATTCCGAAGACCCATACGAAGTTGATGACGTCCTTCATTCGTTGGAGTGGGTGTTAAAGAGGACGGGGGACGAACAAGATTCTAAAGAGAGGGAACATACTGAACCAGGGACATCGCTTAGAGTAAAACGACAGAAAACTCGAATGTAAGTTTGGAGCGTGGAGTAGGTCTCCCGGGGATACCACATTAAAAAAAACGCACTGCTGAACTATATCTCGTGGGTGGTGTGGAAACGAGTTGATAGAAGTAGTGGTTTGTGTACTTTATTGCATGTAACTGATTTAGGTACTCGTGGGTGGTGTGGAAACGAGTTGATAGAAGTAGTGGTTTGTGTACTTTATTGCATGTAACTGATTTAGGTACGCTACTTGGCTGATAATTGGTAAAACGTAGCTTCAAAATGCCGCTTTCCTGCAATTTCCAAAAAAAATCGTTCTACTGTTTGGCCCTGTTACTCGGAAACTATTAGTCTGACAAAAAAAATATATATAAGCAAATTTGTAGCAACATTTATCCTCTCCAACTTTTAATAAGAACTTTTTCTCTAAAACCTATAGGATCGGAGTTATATGCCAAAAACTGATTTTGGGCGCCAATTTTTCAAGATGGCGGCGCGAGCGGCGGTCGCTTGAGGTCTCAAACTTAGCGTCATACTTAGGGCACCCAAAGGATTTCTTTGGGGAGTTCCCGCTCTCGGGAGTGAAACCCGGGAAGGCTAACCTCGCCCACTTCTAAGTCTGTCATCGGTGGAGCTGGCTAATGAGTCCTAAAAAGGACGGAACAGTCCGTCCCAGTTTCTTCCCGGTGACAACTCAGTGTGCGAATTCTTTCTTGTAGGATTCGCACCCTGAGTTGTTACCGGGAAGAGACTGGGCCTTCGTTGTGCCTTCGTTTGCTTACTCAAAATCATTTTACATTATTAGAAAAATTTAGAATCTGTGAATTTTTAAAAAAAATAAAAATGAACGATTTCCGAAAGCTCAAGATAAAGCTGAAATTCCTGGAAAATACTACAGTGAGTATTGAGTCTCAACTTACTATTCATATTCTCTGGACATGTTGTCAGAAGGTTAGGAAAACCATTTCGTTTCCTGTCGGTCGACTCTTAAGACTAAAAACCAATTACAGCGTCTGTGTTGTTTGATTGAAAGAACTATATCAGAACATCAAATAATAATAATAATAATATGTTTTCATCTCTCTACTACAAATAAATTAAGTTGAACATCAATATTTATAAAACTAATTTCCTTTGATGAATGTAAGCTTTATTACATTTTGATCTAAATTCTTTTACAAAACATGAAAAACCAATTAATTTCCTGTGATGGATATTTTGGCTTTCTTAGTTACCTGATCAATAATGCTTACATTCATCAAAGGAAATTAGTTTTATAAATATTGATGTCATGAAACTGTCATGATTAGTGATCAATGAAAACTATTGATCAAAACCTACTAGTGATCTTCGAAAACTATTAAATGCCATAACAAAGTTGTAAGTTTATTTTAAGAAGGAAATGTAAAATTCAAAATAAGCATTCTAGGTTAAAGTAAAAATACAAGAAACCTATAATTTTCGTACGTCTTGTAAAAATTCTGTTTTGACTTCTTCAACAGTTGAAATAAAAGAATTTGAAAATACAATATTTACTTTAGTATTATCAGAAGACGAAAGGTGATTTAAATTGAAGTAAATATTTTTTTGCCTTCTGATAATCAAAAAAGAATTTAATAAAATTGATTAGTTAATAATAAGGGATTTTTCGACCTGACAACATTCAGCATTTGAGTCTGAGAATTTACCGATCACGCTGTAGCTGATAACTGAAATAAGACAGTTGCATTTGTGATATTTAAGCGAATAGCGAAAATGCAATGAAAACAAGGCCAAAAATCTCGATTTGGGGGGTGGGGCTGAAAATACTCCATTCCTACGGTATTTGGCCCCTGAACACGATGGTGAAATCCGTTTGTCGATCCGATGTTCCATTCGGAACTTTTTAGAGGAGAACAGACGAGGACAGACGGACACGTGAAACGCAATAACTACCAATTTGGTTGGCTATTACAATACCTCCCAAATTGGTCAGTAAAAATCAACTATGCAAAAGCAACCGACCAACTAAATACACCAATCAAAAATGCAATATTCAAATAATAAATAAGTTATATTTGGATTTAAGTTGATTTTCTTCAAGAATGATGTGTAGTTCCTATTATAAATAAGAATTATAAAGTTTTAAAGAAATTCCAAACTAAATTACTCGAGTTGTATTAACTATAATATTCAAAATAATGATAATCAGTAGTATTGATTCTCAACACTAAGCTAGTTTTTGTATGTTTCAATGTTGACATTTCACTCGTATATCAATTCTGTTTTCCTTTGATTTCATTATGTTTGAGCATGTAACTCTAGAGAAATGATCAGTAATCTCAAATTTCATTCACAGTTTTTTTTCTAGTTTTAGAATGAAATGGACTTTATTGTTCTAAAGACAAGAAGAAATTCATTCATCTTAGGATTAGGTCCTTACATAATCAAAATTTAGATTAACTCTATTTTGCAATAAAATGTTTTTTTCGAATTATTTTATAATAAGATATGTTTTTTCCAGTTATTAAACAATAAATCCAATTTCACCTTTTCCCTCAAACTTTTTATGGTTTAAAAAATCAGAAATTGAAAAACATTTTAATAGAAGCAGAATTTAAATTGAGCTATTTTCAGATTGCGAATTAAGTAACCCCAAAAGATAAAACAAACTATTTTTATTAGGCTCTTATTCGCCTAAAGTGAGTTTGATGCAAACAAATGGAATTATCTGTTTCAAAATGAACTACATTTTAAAAAATAGCAATTTCCGATATTAATAATAAAAAACTGTTTATCTTGCATTAATAAGAATTGGATAAATAAAGTAAATGTGATCTGAAAAAAAAATATATTCAGTACTGTATAGCAGTGTTTCTCAACCTTTTAGTACTTGCGACCCAATTTTCAATCACAACTCTCATCGCGCCCCCCGAAAAAAAAAACCTCCAAACCTATCTGTTCAACCAAAAAAAAAAAAAAAAAAGCCTCCAAACCTATCTCTTTAACAGATCTTCTATATGCTCGCGCCCCCCCTTTAGTTTTATCGCGTCCCCCTAGGGGGGCGCGCCCCACAGGTTGAGAAACACTGCTGTATAGAATTAACAACTGCTATAGGTAGTTGCTTAACTAGCTATAACAGTTGTTAATTCTATATTGTACTGAATATATATTTTTTTTTCAGACCTAATTTACTTTATTAGTTTTCAACAAAGTTGCGTAGAGATGATAATTAAGAAATAATAATATATTCAAGAGTCAAATGTTTTATAACACAAATTATCAATTTACTGATCTATATCATAATTACAAATAAGTCATTCTTCATAAATTTATATCTCAAGACTTGTATTATGTTTACCTTCACAAAGTTCCTAGTAGAGCAAAACAATCGTAAGAGTTTATGCTAACAGTTTCATCGGTTTGATACTGTTTCAATAAAATATTCTTGGCTCTTTGATTCGATTACCTTTTGCAAATCAATAATTATTTACCATTCTCTTAATCAAAGAATGGCTATAATTTTCATCTTGTGTGAATAATTATTCAATTGAATAATTGTCTTTAACTATCAATGAATGGCTATACTATTCACCTTGTGTGATTAAAATGGTCTTCTACTATCTTTAACTATCAAAATATACACTTATCACTGAGGTTATCCTTTACAACTCTTTCTATCATCCGGAGGTATCTACGATGTAATTATGCTTGAAAGTTCCCTAGCAAATTAAGCATAATTGACTTACTTGAATATCTTGACTTCCTAAATATCAATAATGTGAGGCAGACACATCTTTCCACCGGTAAATAAAAAAAGTCCAAGCAGATTCCACTTTGGTAAGTCAACATCTGATGCAAGATGGCGGCTACCGTTCGTTCGATGGACCTCAACTTTTTTCTCGGATAATTCCTCCATATATTATTCCTACAAGAATTCGTAAACAATGGAGAAATTAATATTATTCCACAGCAGTTTAAATCTGAAACTACTGTACGATAAGTATATTAAATTTACTCATAGAAGTAAACTGCTGATCGGATTATATCCATACTTATTCTCCTAAAGAAGCGTCTTTCTTCCTTAAATCCAATCTTCCGAATTCGCATTCGCATCCAACAGTCAGTGCTCAACAACCAAACCTCACGCCAATAAAATTCTTGTTTTTCTTTGTTCAGTGTTACGCTCTGGTTGTTTCTGATTAGATCACATTTGTAGTAACACAAGGTTTTATTATAATACAATACGGCTACTTATTACAATTCCGTATTGTCTCAGTTTTAAATCATGCACTTCTATAGCACTGATTTACTTTTTCTCAATAACAATAATTTACTGTAATAATTCCTATTACTATTGTAATCTAAATCATCCTATTAATAGACAAAAGTTGTACGGATCTTTGTAAATTTGTAGTTTTGTAAATGTGTAATTTGAAATAACCAATCACAGTGCAGCGTTGGAACACGTCAGCAATGACGTCACGCCCATGTTTAAAGATGGCCTCTCTACTATTTTCTCCACTTCACCACAACGAATCGCGATTATACATTTATTATCAGCATATTGAGATTTTCTTTCCCACATAAATAAAGTTTACACTGAAATGCATGAAGTTCATGCGTCAAAATTTACCAGAGAGCTTCTAAAAACCTCGGTTTTTACATAATTTCGGCTGTGTCGCCGCTCTCTCAATACTCAACAAATAGGATATAATGACGATGCAAAAGTCATGGCTTTTTTAAAAATGAGCTTAGAACATCTTTTTCAATTTTGTGTTTTACAAAAATTTCAGGATATTTAAAAAATGTGGCATTTGTTTTATTTCCGTTAATATTGCCTCAATTTCGACGAACCTATTCTTTTAGAGCAGAAGGTTGCCATTATATTTCATAATGAGAAATCCCAGCGCTCGCTACTACGAAAGTGGTAAATCAATTTTTTTTTATTTTAACAATATTATAATATTATTTTAACAAATAAGCCGATATTCAAATTACATATGGGCTGTTGTGGAAGTCATGGCTTCTGAACAAATTAGCTTAGAACATCTTTTTCAATCTTGTGTTTTTCAAAAATGTGGATTTGGTTTACCTCCGTGAATATTTCACGGGTCGCAACTAGTGATATTTATTCTCTACAGATGAACAAGGTCAGAAAAGCAAAGAATGAGAAATCACAACAGTAAATCATTACGGAGGAAAAAGTTCGAATCCTCTCAAAAAAACCGATGGCAATGAATTTACATAGACCCTTTTAGAAATATATATTTATTAAGATTTTTCGTTTAGCTTAAGGCTAACAAATAACTGAGAACTATTGAAGATTGAAAGTAAATCTGGATCTTCAAATTTGTCTTCGAAGAGTTTTCAAGAGGAAATCTGGATCTTGAAATTTGTCTCTTGAAAACTGTTTTTCATTGTAGATAATTCAGAAATACTGTAGAAGCAATAACTTGTAGTATTTTTTTGTGATTTTAAATTTTCGATATATATATATATATAATCATTTAACGTGAATGTTTAGATTCCGTTGAACTTTAGAATGAACAATTACTTCAGAAAACCACAATATAGATCTTTTCTTCGGAAATTATGTACAAAGTGGTTGTAATAAAAGATGGTCTACTTGTAGCATCCTGCCTGTAACCAATAGCTGTAGAGACACCAAAAGTTGTACACATACTATTAAAAGGATGCGCTCAACGATTCTGCAAACAAAACAAAAAAAAATAGCTACAAAATCGTCTGCTGGAGTGCCCTTTTTGCTACAACAATGAAAATAATTGTAGAAAAACATTCAACATGCAATGCTATAACAACATAGTACGGTTTTAATTTTTTATTGTAAAAATGGATCAAATATCATCACAATTGCAAAGGGTTAATCTTTATGGAAAGAGAAAACAATATGATTTGCATACACACCAGGAACGCAGCCGACATCGGGCTATAAATAATCGGTGTGAACTGAAAACGTGTTAATAGCAACAGCCGTGATGACGACGACTTTAGAAGAACTTGTGTTGATTGTCAAGTTTTATTACGAAAGTCATGGTAATGCTATAGATGCGATTCGGGAATTTCGTCGGTCTAAAAAAGTATGCCTTGGACCGATTTCACCACAAGTTGTGCGAAAAATGATGAAAAATTTTGATGAAACCGGATCTTTACGTATGCAACGTGGTAGAGGACGAAATTGCATCGGTGATCACATGATTGAAGAGGTTATCACATCAACAGTTAAGCAGTCATTGGAGAATGCTGCAGATTCAGGTAGTGCCCGAGCCGCATCACGACAATTAGATCTACCCTGCTTCACAGTTGAAAAGATCCTCAGAAACTAAAGTCATTTTTTTCCAATACAAGATCAGTTATAGAAAAGAAGTGCTTCCAAGCAACAAGGAGAACGGCTCACTTTTGCATTAACCTTTCTGGTAAGGATGGAAGTTGATACATCGTGGCTACGGGATATCCTATGGAGCTTCTATTTGAATGGCACTGTGAACATCCAAAATTGCCATAATTGTGGACCTAGGGAAATCCTCACTTTTCTAGGAAATGCTTCTGTATTCGCCCAAGCTTACAGTCTGGTGTGAGTTCACATCCAACTTTAACCTGGGCCCTTTTTTTTGAAGAAATTACTGCAAATTATTCTCAGACATGTTCCATGACTACGGCTAGATATTGTGATATGCTCCAGAACTTTGTGATATCCCAGAGACAGTGTCTTGATTCAATCTCTTTTATGCAAGTGGTTTGCAAGAGGTTTGTGCACCTTCTTAAATTGGAAAGTTCGTGCGTACATTGTTGCGTCAACACTTTACCAAAGTCGAATAATCGGTCATATGTCCCTTACTGCCTGGCCACCATATTCTCCTGATCTAACATCATGTGATTTTTGATTGTAGGGATACCTAAAGGATATGGTGTATCATGGAGGAATTGCAATCTTAGCAGAACTAACAGACAGTGTCACGATATATGTGCGAACTATCACAGGTGATCACCTACAGTCAGTGGTTGAGTGTACAGTTTATCGTCTGCAAATGACACACATTTGTTAGGAGGAACATACTGAGAAACATCACATGACTCGTTAAAACATCTGAAACTGCTTGTGTGAAACAAATGTGTTTCTGCACATTCTGTTTTCGTTTTCATCAAAAAGAAAGTAAATTTGATAATAAATTAAATTGTTCCCTTTAATAACTCCAAGAAATATTATACCGAAAGTCAAAACGATTAAAATGGCATGATATCCCAGAAAGGTACAGTAATGAGCAAAACAAACAATAGCGAATGTTACGGTCGACTTGAGAGAAATTGTACAGTAACTGCAATTAGATTTTCAATCAATATGATAAGGAAAGGTTTCAACTTTTTATGTAAGCATTGTTCTGAATTTATTTCAATTTATACCATCTTTATCTTCTCATAATATTAAAAGTCCATTTGTATTTGCATATTATTTGATTTCAATCGTTGAAGAAGTCAAAACCGCATTTTTACTAGAGGCATTATATGTTTCATATGTTTTCACTTCTACCTAGAATACTTATTTTGACTTTTATATTTCCTTATTAAAATTAACCTTTCAAATTTGGTATGGCATTTAATAGATTTCGAAGATCAACAGTTTTGATCCATAGCTTTTGATAAATAGATTTCGAGATCTCTAAATTTCTTGCCAATTCTAAATTCGTTTACAAAATATTAAAAACCAATTCATTTCTTGTATTGGTTATTTCTGCTTTCTTAATTAGTTGATCAATAACGCTTTCATTCATCAAAGTAAATTAGTTTTATAAATATTGATGTTCAACTTAATTAATTTACAGCAGAGTTGAAAATTATTTATTATTATTATTGTTATTATTATTATTATTATTATTATTATTTGATGTTCTGATATTGATCTTTCAAGCAAACAACATGGACGCTATAATTGACTAAGAGTCGACCGACACGAAATGAAATGGGTTTCCTAACCTTCTCAAAACATGTCCACACAACAATGAGAAGTAAGTAGAGACTCGATACCTATTTTTTTTCCCAATATTTTCAGCTTTATTTTGAGCTTTCGGAAATCGTTTATTTATATTTTTTTTTTAAATTCAAAGCGTCTCGGTTTTTCTAATAATGTAAAATAATTTCGTTTTCTCAAAATCTGAGCGTTTTTCAAGTCATTCATTGAAGACAGTTACTGTATAAGTTTCATTTACTTGACACAGAGAGTACATACGTACCTGACTTTCCTATGTGTAAGCCTTGGCCAATGTCAGCTTTGGTCTTTTTGGCTCGTTTGAATGGACGGAAGAGTGACAGATTAATTGAGAATTGCGATTTTTTGCAATCTTGCAAAGGGTCCCTAATTTTTCATTTTCTTTTCTGATCATGTACTTTTTCCTTTGCAGAGGAGAAAAAATGAAGGCATGGTTTTCCCATACTGATCACGGGTCATTCTCCTCGTAGCTTAAATTTACTTAACTCACACAGAAAAGTAGAAAATAGGATAATAACAATATATCATAAAAATATTGTAAGTAAACAAATTATTATTATGTATATACAATCAATATAAATCGAAACCTTTCTCAGAGTCTCGGATCGAATCGTATGACAGACTATTTAAATCATGTGGCAAGAGGAGAAAGTATTGTGTTTAATTGTAGAAAACCTCATTATATTGATAATATACAAATGGATTGAATCACATATGAAAGTGTTTTTTGTGAAATGAAAATAAATAAAATACATTCTGTACTCTTTTGCGTAATTTACAAACCAGCTGTAACAAACAAGTCGTTATTTGTAAAGGAACTGTATGAAAATTTAACTAATACCATGACATTATATAAAAATAACATAAAACATTCAAAAATAAAAATAACAATTAAGTTTTCTAAAATTTTTATTTATGCTGATGAAATACTATTGTTAAATGACAATCGTTAAATAACAAAAAAGAAGAGGAAGCATATAAAGAAATACAATGTGATTTGAATAATAAAATCTCATGGTCAAATATAAATAAAATGTAACTAAATAAACGAAAGATAAAATTCATGTCTATAAAGACAAAAAATCAACCAAAACCAATATTAATATAAAATTACATAATAAAAAATTTAAGAATATTAACAATACAAATTTAGAATCTAATAGTAAAAAAATTGAAAGTTTAAATGTATATAAATGTTTGGGAATTTATGTTGACAACAAATAAACTGGAATAATCATTACTTATATATTAAGAAAAAATTAAAGTCATTGGTGTATGTTTCGATATTTTAGAGATTTCTTTCCACAAAAACATGAGATTATGATATGTAAAGCTTTTATTAACTCTTTCCTGTGTTATGGTATCAAGAATTTAATTTTTCTGAATAAATCTCAAATCAAAAACATTGATAGAATAATTAACAAAAAACTATCAATATTTTTTGTTTTGTTATTTTTTATCTTGATTTATTAAACTATTTTATTGTTAAATATCTTCCACATCACACAAAATAAATGTTAAAATTTCTACATTAATTCCATAAAGCAAATTTTCAAGGAGAAAAGTTCTTCTATTTTGTTGTTAATTTAATTTATTTTATTTTTTATTAATGTAATGCAATAATATGTAATTTCCTATTGTTCTCCTATACACCTTCAAACTTCTTCAGCAGTTTTTCCCACTTCAATGTAGGGTTGGTGTCGGAACAAGCGGTGCTCAATTTTTTTTAGCCCAAATTGTTAAGAAAGTGAGGCTCATTAGTCAGTCAGCGTGTGTTTGTATGTGTGTGTCTATAAAAATAGGCCTCATCTCCCTTAAAATTCTACAAGGCCAACCATCGTGACTTCCTTTCTAGCTAGAAACGTGAGAGCAGATGTCAATCCCGTACCATAAACTATATGTTCTAG
This sequence comes from Thereuonema tuberculata, assembly GCA_023159025.1. NCBI lineage: Eukaryota > Metazoa > Arthropoda > Chilopoda > Scutigeromorpha > Scutigeridae > Thereuonema > Thereuonema tuberculata. The sequence goes on along the minus strand of JAFIDM010074118.1, from coordinate 96,040 downwards.
TGGCCGTAGGCGGTTGATCTTCTGTGGAGAGAAGTGAATAACTTTCTGAAAGACATTGCATGCCGTGTTATACGTCAAATCGTTGTCAAGGGGCTCTGCTACTAGCAGCACAGGTCCCCACTATGTGATCGACGATCGCAGTTTCAGTGTCTGCAATTGTATGCTCTGGCACTGGTTTCCGTCCTCTGTCAGGCCGAACTGCTAGCGATCCCGTTTCTTGAAAGTTCCTAATCATCAATTGAATCAATAACTGATAGCGGACCTTTACACAGGTTCTCACGGGTTTTAAACTCTTGAAGAGCCTCTTCTATGTTAGACTGGTGAAGCTAAAATAACTTCATAAGTAGCGCACGCTGCTAAGCGTGAGAAACGTAAGACACATACATACATACACATACACATACTGTATTAAGCAGAACTGGTAATCGGAATTTGCTGAAGATTTCCCGTCTCTTGATAGCCCCGATATATTGGTGCTTATGTAGCCGATAATTTGTATGAACGGCTGTTAACTGCATTGTATTCAAATTCTCGACTACCTAGGCTACAATAGTGCCACATTTCCTCTTATCGGCGAGTATTGGAACTCTTTATTTTTTCTCACGAAATCCTTCTTCCCATGTCTTCATTAGCTTCCCCGCCAAAATTTGGTGCTATTTCGATTGTTCGTTCGAGCTACAGATGCCTTTTAATAGTATCAGTTTAATTACTGCCACCTCGTATATGGAAGAATTATTGATTGTTTGATTTTCTAATTGTTTTCTTAGTATCCTTTTCATCTCGTAAGAAAAGATTTTCATAATGATTGTTAATAAACTAAGGCGATACTACACAATGCATTTCTTTAACCTGGATGAGAGGGATTATTTAACGGTCTTAATTAAGGGAGCAAAAAAGGCGGTATATGCTAAGCAAGCTATAACGAGTAGACATTGTAATAAGTTGGGAAGGCTCATGAACCAAAAAGAAATATTTCAAATTAACCCTCCACAAATGAATGAAAACAAGATAAAAAACAAGACAAAAAAAGGATTAAAATTTAATATAGGAAATGAAGAATTAAATACTTTAAATATTTTAACTAGTTTTGAATCCCAAGTTGATTTATAAACGACAAAGAGGAACGTATTAGTCTTAGAAATAAAATAGGAAACATTGTAAAAAACAGAGGTTGAGCAAAAGAAGGTCAAGACCTGCCCTAAAGCAAGTGGAATATTCGGAATGAATGATATTAAATGGGTTAACAGAAGATCTCATTTTTAAAGAAGCTGACAAAGGAGGGGCGGTGGTTATTATAGAAAAAGGTAACTATGGTAAAACAGGTGAACAGTTTATTTTGGAAAATCGCTGCTTCTGAACAATTCGGGTAACCGAAAAATCTCTTATTAAAAAGCTAAATGGAATAATAGCAAAGGTTGCAAAATTTGCTATTATAAATGAAAGCATTGAGAAACAAATAACACTAAATAATGTTTCGTTACCGATCTTGAAAGGTCTATCAAAGGTGCAGAAGGAAAAAGTAAATTCGCTTTATAAAATCTGACCGGTAATAAACTATCATGGCCATATCAAAGATAGTAGGAAGGAAGCTGGAAACTTTGTAGTATCGGTAAAAATTTAGTATAAAGGACCGGGTTCCTTTTTTGGAGTATATTCGACCAAGCCCGATCATTCCCAATTCCGTAATGGTATCCCTAGACGTAGTTAACCTATATACATCCTTTATGCAAACTTTGATAATGGATGCGGTACGTCGTTGAAAGTGATACGAACCTTCAGCAAGGAAAGACCTATTTTAATATTAGGTAAATGGCCATATTGGTGTCAATCCTGTTTAAAATGCAAATCTTTACTTTCCATGAAAGATTCTATGTATAAACTTCCGGAGTCTTCATGGGCTTGCCATCCTCAGCTATTCTCGTGGAGTGTGTAATGGGGTTTATGGAATTTAAGATTTTCTCCATTGAAAATGTGTATAATAACGTACATTAATTTTGTAGGTACGTTGATGATACGTTTTTAGTCATCAACGAACAATATATGGCCGACATCCTTTTGGACTTTAATAACATTGATAAAAATATACAATATACTATGGAAAAGGAGACCGATAAAAGTATTGCCTTTCTCGATGTATACACAACACGTGGCCAAAAAAAGGTATGAGACAACCGTCTATAAAAAACCTACTCACGCACGGATTACCACAAATTATGAAAGCGCCGTACCCCTGAGTTATAAGAGAAATGCCATAACTATGGCAGTTGGTAGAGCAATGCAAGTGTGCTCGACTATAAAATGTTTGGAATAGGAATTAAGCATAATTGAGAATATTTTTTATAAAAATGGTTTCCCAAAAGATTTTATTGAAAGGCATATGAAAAGAGTGTTAAACAAAAAAAAACCATAAACGGTTACAAATGTTGAACAGAAAATAAAAACTCTAGGTATACTATCATTATATATGATGAAGCACTATTTAAGAAATTAAACCCGATATTAAGTAAAGCAAACATTAAATTAACTACTAAACCAGGAAATACTATTAAAAAAATTATGGCCAAGTGCACCAAACTTCAATTGACTTTGACGGCTGCATTGAGGACATATCTAAAATTAGTGGGGGGTGCTGCTAAAATTTTTCTGGAACAGCATCCCCCACTAATTTCAGGTATGTCTACAATGCAGCCGTCAAAGTTAATTGAAGTTTGGTTCACTTGGCCATTAATGGTTCGAAAAAAATTATCTCAGGATAAAAAATTAATACTAATAGGAAGGGAGTGGTATACGGGATGCAGCGCAAAACTCTTGGAGATAGTAGTACGGAAGGCAGATGCCTTTATGTTGGGCAAACGAAACTTCCTTTGAAAAAAAGGCTTAAGGAGCACATATATGCCATGAGTACGCGAAATGAAGCATACCACACCGCAACACACTGTAACACGAGACAGCATGAGTTGGATATTGAAAATCCAATAATTTTTATTAGTTATAGGGATTGCTATTTGCGAAGATTTTATAAATATAGAAAATTAAAATTATCAAAATGTTATAATCGTGACGTGTCAACCAGGAACATTCTAGAATACGGTGTATATTAATATAAAATGAACACAAAGAAAAAAAGAAGAAAAAAAAAGTAGCAAAGCGCCGTTCCTAATTTGAAATTAAAATCAGACAATCACTTCCGTAATATATAGTTTCGAAAAAAATGCAACAGGGGGCAGAAAACATTATTTCCGGAAATTTATAGAAGTATCATTTTTTTTTTTATTTTATTCATCAAAATATTACATTACAGTCCTACTAGGTTAATTGACCTGAGTTGTAGGTGCTGTGAGTTAAAATGATATCAGAAACAAAAATGGTCCTATATACATTTAGAGTAAACATAATATTCCATTAATTTTACAAATAAAATAAGAATAATATTAAGCAATATTTCAAAATTTGAAAATAAAAGTTATATATAAACTTTTATGATATCTTATAAATGCATTACTTATGAGTATATAATAAATGTAAAGTAAAGTATATAAAGTATACAAAATTAATCCTTTTTTTTTTCAAAATTAGTCGACCCAAATAATTTTACCAGATATTATATCTCTATATATTATTTTTTTAAGATAGATATCTTTTCAATTTTTTTCATATCAATTGAAAATTGGTCGAATATTTTATTAATAAGTCTGTTTTTAATTCGTTTATTTCTTGGATTATCAAAGACTTGTTTAGTATATATTATATTACTTCTTGTTGTATGGATATTTTCTTCCTGCATGTTATAACATATTATATAATATTTTTGCATAATTAAATTAAAAATAACTCTTTGTTGAGGAAATAATATTTTATTATTTATTAAAATTTGATTTTGTTGTTCAATTTGCAGTTTAATAAAGTTAGGAAAAATGAAATTTATTATTTTTTTCAAGATTCTGTTGATATTTTTCATTTCATTTTTATTTTATAGATCCAATTATCTATACCGTAATTTATTATTGAGTCAATATATGATTTGAATAATATAATTTTTGTTTTGTTAGGAAAGATATCTTTAATATGATAAAACATATATAAAAAGTAATTTAACCTTTTTAATATATGAATATAATGAGTATGCCATGTATATTTATTATTTATATATAGACCTAGATATTTATAATTATTAATTATTTCTATACTTTCAAAGTTACAGGTGTTCATATCTATGAACATGTGTATGCAGTGGAATTCATGATATTTTATTTTTGGTATAATGTTGATTTTTTTGTTCTTTGAAGTAATTATCATATATTTTGTTTTATTTTTATTAATGGCTAATTTATAGTCATGTGTCCATTTAATTATATTAATAAAGTCATTTTGTATTTGTTCTTGTGCTATAGAAAAGTTTTTATTTGTGTTTATTAATAATAAGTCATCTGCATAAGCAAAGATATTTGAATTTGTTGAATTTTTGAAAATTGTATTAATATATATTATAAATAATATTGGACCTAATGTAGATTCTTGTGGTACGCCTTTTTTTAAATTATATATTTTACTTATTTTATTTTGAATTTTAACTTTGAATTTTCTTTTTTTTAAATAATTTGTTAGTATATTAAGCATTGGGCCTCTTATACCAATATTATTTAGTTCTTGTAGTAATATGCTGTGATCTAAACTATCAAATGCTTTTTGCATGTCTATAAATATAATTAGAATGAAATTACTTTGATTTAAGCTTTTATTGATAATTTCATTTAAATCTTGTAATAATAATGTTGTACTTTTATTTTTTTGATATGCATATTGATTTTTATGTATTAACTGATATTTTGCAATAAAATTATAGATTGTGTTAAAAATGTAGGTTTCTGTAATTTTTGATAAATTTGAGAGTAATGAGATTGGTCTATAATTTGTTATATTCAGATAATTTCCATTTTTAAAAATAGGAATTAATTTGGCTATTTTCCATTTATCTGGATATATACCTTTTATAATAATATTATTTATTAATAAAGTCATAAAATCTGCTATATTAAGATGGAATTTTTTAATATCCTCTACAATAACATTATCTAATCCAACAGAGATTTTATTTTTCATATTTTTGATTATTTCAGTGATTTCAGTTATTGTAGGAGGAAACACAACTATTGAATTGGGAGACTGGATATTATTTGTTTTTAAGAGATTATTATTACAATTACAGATTTCAACTTTACCAATGTTTGTGAAGTATACACCCATTTCAGTAAGAGTAGTTTGTAATCCTTTTCTTTGTATAAGTTTTTCTAAATTATTGTTTATGGTTGTGTCCTTTTTGTTTATAACAGAGTTTATTATATTCCAATAGTTTTTTCCATTTTTAATGTTTTCATTTAGTATATTGTGATAGTAGTTTTTTTTAATTTTTATTATGTAACTATTTAACAATTTCTTTTAATTTTATATTCATCCAAATATTTTTTATTTGTTTTATTGTTTTTATATCTTTGAAATAGTTTATCTTTTTCTCTAATATGATTAAGTAAATTATCAGTCATCCAAGCTTTTTTATATATATTTCTATATGTCTTTGATGAGCTTAAAATATTTGTTGTAGAATTATCATTAAATTCTTGTAGATGTCTATTATTTTTTTTTGATTGATGGATACATTTCATTAGCATGTTTATCATTTTATTTGGATTATTTATATTATATGTTACTACCTTATTAGTAATTTCATGTAATTTATTAAAAAAATATACTTCATTTTTTATGTTATTAGATTTGTTATATATATTCATTTTAGATTTTTTTAATGAGTTCGGTTTGAGATTCATGAGCTGCATCATGATCATGTAATGATCAGATATGTCATTGTGAATAACGTTTCCAATAATATTAGATTTAGGTGCTTTTGCAAAGCAATGATCTATGCATGTTTTAGAATGTGATACATTAGTTTTTATGTCCCTGGTAACTGCATAAATAAAATTTCTTAGACCAAGATTATTATAGATTTCTATATATTTTAGTATTGTTAAGTTATTTTTATTATTTAATAGATTGATATTAATATCACCTATTGATAACAGTGGGTGGTTGTCTTGAACTTTCTTATTAAGTTCTTGCATTATTTCATTTAATTCAATGATAAAGTCATTTATATTACCATTGGGTGGTCTATAGATTGCTAATATTGTTGCTTCAACTTCTTTATTTTGAGATAAGTTTTTTGTCTTTTTCTTTATATTACAAATTATGTTTTCAAAGGATTTTGATTCAAAATTCCAATTGTCAATAGTTATATAATTTTTATAAAAAATTCATACTCCTCTCCCTTTTTTTTTTTCACGCAATTTGCGTGTCAAATTTAAATATTTTGATTTCTTCCAAGGTTACATTTACTTCTGCCAGAATAATTACATCAATATACTCTATAGCTTGATCTATATTAGCTTTAAAATAATCAAAATTCTTCTTGAGGCTTCTTATGTTTAGAAAAACAAAATTCAAATTAGTTTCACAAGAGATAAGATTATTAATATTTTTTTCTTTCCAGTTATCTAAATTATTAAAGATGTTAGTTTCAGGATATAAATTAATTTCTTCCATTTTCTTATACTGTTTTTATTCAATCTTTCTAAGATCATTTTCATTTTCAATTTTTTGGATTGTTGAGTTGTCATCTTTTTTCACAAGAATTTTTTGGTTCTTGATCCAAACAAATCTATAGTTTTTGTCTTTTGCTTTCTGTTTTGCTAGCCAGAACAATTTTTTTTTCTTTTTTGTTAGATTATCATTCATATAGATTCTTGTTGTATCATTATTCTGGAATAATTCACTATTTGTTAATGCTTTTTTTGCTTTCATTTTTTCTACCCATTCCAGTTTTGCAGATAGTTTACAGAATTTTAAGATTATAGGTTTCTTCTTGGCATAGTTATGTGTTGGGAATCGATGATAAATCTCGATATCTTTTAGCAGATGGTTTGTGTCTAAAGCATTTGATATTGTTTCAATCACTTTCGGAAGATTTTCATTTGGATATTGTTGAACCCCTATGATCTCTAAATTATTTTTACGGAGTTGACTTTCTAAGTTTTCAATATCCATTTCCATATTATTTATTATTTCCTTATTAGTTGCGTCCTGAACTTCTAATTTCTTAAGCCTATCGTTTGTTTGTTTTAGGAATTCATTGTTTTTTTCCAATTTCATTAACATGTCTTCATACTGCAAGCTGATAAATTTCATACCGTCATTTACCTTATTCAATTCTTCTTTTATAGCTTTAATTTCCTAAAGAATGGTTTGTCCCAAGTAGGTTGATATGGAGAGGTTGGAATTTTCCATTTCTGTTGACTGGACTGACGATCATTACCTCTCTTGTCCTTCCCTATGTTTTAAAGCATTCCCACTTCTCACTGTAACATTTTTACATGCTTCACAGCGCCAAGACTTAATTTTAGAAGGAGTCATGTAATCATTTTCAGAATCCAGGTTTATACATTTACCATGATACTCCGTTTGGCAGCCATGACACTTTACTTCAGCTTCCTTTATCGAGTTGTTGCATTTTCCACAATTTACCTCATGCTGTATGCATTCTTTAGTGGCCATTACGATTCAGCTACAGATTGACATTGATAAAATAATTAATAAAACAATTTACCACATCATGACAGCCGAAATTTTCAAAAATTCGGTACTTTTATCAGAGTTCCTACTTTCGTTAGCAGAGAAACTTTAAAATAGTAAATGCCTGACACGCATGAAAATTTTAAACACAAAATAATAGTTAATTCTAACCAATGATTAATTCCTTAAACAATACAAATTTCAATACCATCCAACTACAGCAATAAATTTGAATTCCATATATCTTTGAGTTTAGCTTATAATATATGATTATATCATGGAATATATTTCCTTACTAAATCAATGTTTTAACAATATAATACATTGTTATAAACTCATTACCATTATTACTAAACATAGGTAAGTTTCACTTCTTATAATTTAAAGTTATCTTTTAACTTTTAGTTGGCTTCTCACCGATGTGAGTTTTACAAACAATTAATTACTTTACGGCCTACGCCTTCTTATCACTTGTATGAGACAATATCCCATTCACGATCTATCTATTTTCAATTAGCTTTTTCACTTATATGAATGTTACTTAATTTCATGTATTCCATGTATCTACTAAAATGGCTTTGCAAACCTGTACTGAATCATAATCAATTAATGCTTTAATATGCAAAATAAATTATTACCACTCTATATAGATCCGATATCTTCTCGTATCTTAATTATAATAAGAAATAATAAATGTACTCACATACTGTTGACTTCTAATCAGCTCACCTTGAATTGATCAGATTACTCCTTTAACACAATAGCACTATTAAACACACACACCTTCAATCACCTGAAGTTTTCACTATTAAATGCTTATTTCACTATTTCAATATATCACACACTATTTTTCTTTATATCACTTTCACTGACACTTTGCTTCAAGTTGTCTTCTTTCCACTTTTCTTCTATTCGGTATTCTTCCGCTTGGCAATCTTGAATAGTTGTCTTCTAATCCTATAGCACAATCTTCTTCCAATCGTAAATCCTGAATAGGTTCTAGTTTTCTATCGACCTTATTTAATTAATAAATGTTCAATCTTTTTTCCTTAAATATTACGTCCAAACGACTTCGGGTTTTACTAACTTTCTTCCTTCCGTCTTCTATTCAAACTTTGAATAAAATCTTCTACTAATAAAATTAAATCTTCCTTAATAATTACTATATATTGTCCGTTCCCGAATTCCGTCTTGGAATTTGCAACGTTGAATATCCAGAGTCCTTCCCTCGATATCCGGAATGGAATGCTCCTCTTAAATTATTGGAATTGAATTACTTCTTTCAATAGCTTTGTTCTGTAGTATTACTTGATTCAATATAATTATATTTCTTCTTAATTCCTTCTTCTATAGTCCACCACTTAGTGAAGCAACTGTTTTTAAATTACTAAATTATTCTTAGTTTCTTCTGTTGGGCTTTACCTTTCTTCATAATGCATTCTTCCATAATGAATACGCTTACTTAGTTGTATTAAATGAAAGTTCCTAGAATCCTCTCGATTCATTAGATAAATAATATTATTAGCTTTGAGATTTATCGCTCTCAATATTATATTTCTTTGTGAATAATGACTTACTGAAAGTTCAATCTCTGAAGTCGCCGTTCCATTACACTCCCGGGTTGGGGGCAGCTCCTTCGGCTACCCTTAACTTATCTCCCGGTAAACACGGCATATCTACTTCAATCTCCTTGGTTGATTTTCCGATTCCAATTGACCTTCGCACCTTCCTGACATGTGTGACTTGTCGCTGTCATCACTTCATTTGCATAAACGTCACGAAGTATTACTTATTTTGTTTATTTTAAAAATTAATATAATTCATTAAATTTCTTTTCAAGCACTTTAATAGATATAAATTAATTTTCTTCTTTCACTCCTACTAATTAAATTTTATCATTTGACAATATTAAAATTTAATATTCCTAGCACATCATAACATTTTTTCTTACAGTTTTTCATGTCGGAGCAGTTAAAAAAGCGTGTGACGTCACGCACGTACTCCGCAGAATTTTACAAGACGAATCCATCGATGGAGGACATTTTTTAAATTCACTTGAAAATGGATCCAATTTAGTTGAGGGTCAGAAACATCGTGGCCTTTTATCCTTTTTAATTGTTTATCCGTGCTTATAGTGGTAGGCATTTTTAAATGAAATGCATGTTGTAAGTTACTATTCCACATTACAAGGAGATAATGGAAGAATCACGACAAATAATCCTAATCAGAATACTTGAATTTAATATATAAAAATAAAAATATTTCATAAAAATATACAATGCCTGAATCATATTTTCCTGAGAGTAATTTGAATCTTTCTTGATGTTGATAGTTGGCTGCAGCGATTTAAGGTATTCACATGAGAATTATTCAGTTCCGAAAGTAAAATCTTTCCTTTTCTTCGACAGGCTCTTTCTGGGCTATGTTAGGTTGAAAGAGGTACGTGGTTTGTTTTAATTTTCAAGATGGACTGAAGTCTCCTGCTTTGCAAATTTTGATCTGTTACGTTATTTTCATAAATTCACGATAGTTATTCAAATATGTCATTCTATTAGTTTTTGTTCATGGACCTTATAACATTTCAAAGGTCGTGTTTCAATTCTGCATGATTCTTTCACAGTTCCTGAAGATGTCTGCCTTTATTGTCATTATTTTGTTGCATGGAAGGGAATTATTTCTAAACCTCATCATGTTTATCTAACGCATAGTTTCGGAATACTGATAATGGCCATCATTAGGTGGCATTGGCTTATGGCCTTTGTTATGTAATGGCAGGGGTTTATGATACATATAAATATTATCCATCCGTTGACTTCGAATCAATATTTGAAGCATTTTTTTCGAAGAGTGAACAGATATTGTTGCATTTGGAAAGAGCAAAATCTTAACCATCACAAAATGTCTTCAGTTTTATTACATTATTGGCCTATCTAAATAAGAGTCTCATAATTTTATTAGATCTAACTATGTTTCATTGAAATATAAGATTCAAATCAGTTTACCATCAATTTTAATGTCTATAGTCCGTTATCAAATGTACAACCGTGTGCCCTTTGATGATGCAAGTGTGGAAATAGTCTCCATCTCTTCGTTTGACCTTGGAGAAACATAATTTCGATGGTGCCACTCTTGAAAATGGTGCGTTTGAATTCTGCGGCCAAAAACAAAATGGCCGCCATCGCAAACATGTTTTCCTATTTATATAAGTAACCGTTGGGATTACGAAAAAAAGTATGAAACAAAAAATGTAGCTACATAGATTCTGCACAGAAAAGGTTATTACAACTTTTTAGGTATGATCAACTTTTTCCTCATAAAAAGTACTTTTATATTTTTCACAACTAAAAATGAATAGGTAGCTGTATGAGGATTTTGGAAGCGCATATTGACATGCTTGACATTATTTACATAGATAATTCTAATAATATTTAATACATTATTTAATACCTTCAGTGAGTGACAGTGTAGTCCCCAATTTAGCCAAAGCTTCCAACAGCATATCACTTGCGGAATTAAAAGCTTTCCACCACTTTATTTTATCTTTGCCAGGAAATGATCCTGTTACATCAGCTTCTGAAAGTGCGTGTAATCCAGGGAGTGCAAGAGCTTTCAGAGGTCCAAGTGCTCTGTAAATTGAATCTAGCTGAATGAACCTTTTCATGCTATGGCCGAGGAAAAATGCAAAATCTTTCGAAAGTTGAGGATAACGCCAAAATCATGACATCAGTATCGGGGGAGAAGGAATGATTAGTTTTAATTCCTTTCTGTGCTAAATAAGCTGCATGTAATATGATCTTTGTGTCGGCCTCCTCCTGCGTACTTGCAAGACTAGATATATCATCGCCATGTGATGAAGCTGTTTTGTCCCTCCAACTGCCCATGCTTAAGAATGTGTAGTAGGCCTCTTGTTCGTAGTCAGTATGTAGTTTCTTAAAAAAAACAGACAGCATCAGCTAGTTCGGCCTCCCGAATAATGTTTAGGTGGTTAATTTGAGTGATTGAAACCACAGGAAGGTGACAGCAGGTTTTCCACTTAGGTGGGTTTGTACATGTTATTATTGTTGGGAGAGCACTCTCAAACGATTTTACTGGACACTCATTTGGTGAAGCTAAGGATAGTGGTACAAATCTATCAGAATCTTTCATAACCTGATACACAGTTATGACAATCCCATGAAGTGTTCTCCTACCATCTGCAGTGTCTTCAGAAAAGTTAAGGTTGTCCGCAGCACAATGTATAAATCTATTTGATACAATGTCTGGTGGCATGTAAGGTTCATCATTGTCACGTATTCTTTTCAAAACACTTGCTGCAATTTGTGTTTCCAACTTTAGAACACGACTATAATCAATGCTACATCCAATACTATGCACAAGATTCAATAGGAACTGACTGCGGGTTGACCCATGAATTACCAGAAGGATAGTTGTTTGAAGTGGTAAGTCCCTTGTATGATAAAACTGAGTATACTGCTTGTTTTCAACTTGCCTGCGAGAGAGACAATTTGCCATCATAATTTCTGACATGTGACAAACTTCTCGCCTTTCAACTTCATGTTTTTCCTTTTTCTCTGCTGAAATGCCCTTCTTTCCCCCAATGCACCACTTAAAAAAAGGAATTAATTTCATTTGGAATAATACCACTGAAATCTTCTGGAACAGAGCCATCAAAATTCCACAGCTTTGATTTCAATACAAGATTTCTGATTATGTTTGCAGCCTGAAACAAAGCATTAAGTTCTGTCATTTTTTTGGTCGCCATAACTTTCAGCCTCTGCTAACAATTCTTCTCTGGTACACTTTATGGAAACTCGCTCTGGTTAGTTACACTGTCTGGGGCGAGAAAATTCAATTTCCTTGTCCGATAGCTCCGTCTCAATAAATACCTTTAACTGCCTACGTAACATGGACGATTCCTGTACATTATTGGAAGCATAAATAGTCTTATATGTTTCTCCAAGAACATCCATTGCAAAAATTTGACTTTCTGCCAGTTTTTCTTCCAGAATATTGATGATTTAGACTGCTGACGCCATTGACGAAATACTACTCTGCTCGTGCGGATGATTTTCATCATATCTCTGTTTGTCTGATCAAAGAACATTCGTGACATACAGTATTTTGTCCAACATTTTCGATGGTACATTACATCAATTGCATGGGCATCATTCATATTTATTGCTTCTTTTAACCTTACTCTGAGTTTATTATCATTTGTAAGTTCAATGGATTTACGTCAGTTTTGGCCAGGTTGTAGGTTGAAACTCTCCTTAGGTTTTCTTATCTGTCCGCTGCGTGATCACAAAAAAAAGCACTAGTTCTTTTCGTAAGCAACGGTTTGTGACCTAGTAGCATTCGAGGAAAGTACATGTGTTTCAGTAGGTTGAATGCACTCTGTAGATGCCTTTTGATCTGTAGACGTTGCCTCCAAACACTCGTACTTGCTTTGAAGCCTATCAATTATTTTTTGGGGGTAACATTTTTGTAACAAGATCTACGCCACTTCAAATTGTTTTGTTTCAATGTATCTAAGCTAAAATCACTTCCGAACTTCTTCAATATATTTTCACTATTCTCTTCGCCATATTTGGCCCGTTTGTTTAGATACACAACAATTTTCTCGTAAGCGTCATTTGAAGGTTGTGAAACCCATTTCTCTGACGATTGAGCACTACAGATGAAACAGCAGAGCTTGTTGTCTGCCTTCCTTTCATTTGTCAAATGAGCATTAGATTAGTTACGTTAAAGTTAAAGTGCCCCACGATAAGCCTACACAGGCTTTTGGGGGTCGCAGGAGATCAGACTCCCAGCGTTTAGGATCAACGGGACGACGTTGAGGTCGGGGTGGTCAGACCGACGCCCGCCCGCCTTTAAGAGCATTAGATTAAATTAGATTAATTGAAAGTTGGGGGCATGACTGCCGAGCACATCGACCTGAAACATATTTTGTACCATCCGACGGAAAGAAGGAGAGACGGAGAGAAAGACTGAGAAAGGATGGTGTGAGAAATGCAGGGGAAACGGGAGAAACCCAGGAAAACCTGCCCAGCGCGGATCGCCACCATCAAAGAAATCCACATGAGAACCGAACCCGAGACTCAGAGCTGAGAGGCCAGTGTCTTAGCGACATCGTCAATTGCGCAGCCCTAAATAAGCATTAAATACATTAAACAAAAAAAAATTAATTTCAAACAAAGAATTAATAATAATAGCTTCATATAATATCGTGAAAATTTTTTATAAATGAAGAACAGGTCATAAAAATAACGTCAAGCATGTAAATATGCGCTTGCAAAACCCTCAAACTGCGACCTATTATTTTTAGTTTTGAAAAATATAAAAGTACTTTTTATGAGGCAACGGTTGATCCTACATAAAAAGTTATAATAACCTTTTCTGTGCAGAATCTATATAGCTACATTTTTTATTTCAAACTTTTTTTCGTAATCCCAACGGTTACTTATATAAATAAGAAAACATTTTTGCGATGGCGGCCATTTTGTTTTTTGGCCGCAGAATTCAAACGCACAATTTTCAAGAGTGGCATCATCGAAATTATGTTTCTCCTAGGTTAAACGAAGAGATGGAGACTATTTCCACACTTGCATCATCAAGGAGCACACGGGAGCCTGTTTTTGTACATTTGACAGGTGACTACTAGACAATGTGTTCAAAGATGAGCAATAGAAGGGCATGGATAGAGGGTGCATTGTTGGACAGTGAGAAACCTGCTGATCAGGCAGATGAATCGCTTATCATCTGGGTTGTAGTAATGCTTCTGTGAGAAAATGCTAGAATGGAAGATAGTGTGGGAACACTTATTCATTTCCAGAAATTCCCAAATCCAAAATCCATAAACAACAAAGTGAAACTCTATTGGTAACATTTCGATGATATTTCCATAATATCCCAACCTTTTCATTCCACTACAATATTGGACGCTGTCAACGTGATTCACTAAGATACCTGGTTTTGCTCTAAAATCCCAACATGTGATAAATAGAGCTCTTATCGAGATGTCATGGTCAAGCTCAATGATCACATTGAAACCAATTGCTTCAAAAAACCAATCGCCTCAGACAGAACTATTAGTTTCCTTTCTTTCAACCACTCATCTAAGAACGTAATAGAATCACTATGAAAGCAAGAAATATCTTTCTAATTTCCACTACTGAGAAAGATTTTCTCCTCGAACTTCACAGGATCTTCAAAGTCCTTTTACTCAATCAATATCCTCCTACTTCATTCAAGATATGTTCCGTTCAACCATCTACAAAATATACAAAAATTGCATACTGAAAACAACATGACAAGAAAATATATTTAAGAATCCCCCACATTCAACCTATGTGCCAACGTTTAAATAAAGTTTTCTCCAACACTGATATATGCTTATCATACAAAACCAATAATAAAATTAATTTTAGAATAGAATTCATATGAGGTGTATAGAATCGAAGTCAACTAAATCCATACTAAATCGGTTTCTGAGTTATGAATGCCTGTATATTCTTCGAACAAAGTCGAATCCGGTTTTGAAATCATTTAGCATCAAATGCAGATAACTTCCTACGAAAATCCACTTTAAAAAATATGATTATTATCGAATACAGCTATACCCACTGGTGTTGGAAACGAACATAGCTACAATCGCGGCCGGCCAATCACAGCGATCCATTTCCGAAAAGTCAAGATCCGATATAACCTTTTTTCCTATATTTGCTTGTTTTTTAATAGTCCAGTTGTTTCTTACATAATAAATGCAAAAGGGCATTATCCATTTTTTGTTAATTTTGTTAATCCAATTTAACATACTGTTTTTTAATAACTTAATATTGTAGACTTCAACTTTATCGTCAAATGTTCAAGAGTTAGTGAACAGAAATCACGAATTGTACTACTGTATGAATAATTATAAGTTTTTCTTTGTTTCTGTAGTTTTTTAGAAAGTGGATAATATCCCTTTTGCATCTATACGCCTCAATTATTATCATTCTCGAATCCTCGATGATACTCTATCAGATACATGGACTAGGCATATCACTAGTCAGAGTGACGTCATCGCTTAGTTGCTGGAAACGAAGTCAGCTAAATCCAGTCATTTGGTATCAAAAGCAGCTAAGTCCATTTTAAATATTCAATAAAATAATAAGCCGTCGTTATAGACATTCAGTGTGCTATCCGTTGAGTTCTAATTGCTACTCTACATATTTTTATGCTTTCTTCATACAATGTTACCATCTTAAACAAAAAATATTTTTTTTTTTTTTATTTGCGCCAAATTTCAAAACAAGGATTTAGCTGCATTTAATTCTAGCCTCCTCAACGTTAGAGCAAACAATTCTTAAAAAATCGTCGGTATAACCATTAACACGCATGGGAAAATTTCAACACGAACTCATCCTTGTTTCTGCCCATGCAATAGAAATCACCAAATTTTCATGATACTGTATCCATCCTGTAATATAAAGATTATTTTACAAATTATTTCATTTTCTTTCATTTTTTAGAAAATTGGAAACCTTCAGGACCACCAACGTTATATCAACACCTTTGAATGTTTTTGGATGCAAACACAAGACCTGTTCAATAACCAGACACCAGATGGCAAAATGGCTCGAAAAAGTCCTATTGGATTGCCTAATTTCTTTATGTACATAAGATCCTTTCCATGTCACTGTAGCTTAGCTGACGAAGTCATGAGCAATCCCCTGCCGGACGAAACTGTCCTCTTTTGTAGTGTATACTTGATATACTTTATTTTTATTTTAATATGCTATTCCTTTTGTAAAGTATGTGTGCAGTTTTTAGTATTTATTACTCAAGTTAATGTAGTAAATGTGAAAGAAAATGACTTTCGGTTATTTTTAAGACTGAAGGTTTTGATTTTGTGCTTACAATTTAAGAAAACATTGCAAGGGAGATCGAATTGTGTAAGTGCTTAATCTCGGCGATCAGGGAGAAGTGAAAGGAACGAGCTATGGAATACAATTGTATTGAATGTGAAAGAAAATTTATTTGCTTGTAAACAGATCTGTAATCAACGTCACTTAAAACTGCTGATTAAATTTCAGTTCAGATACTAAAAGTCCGGTGTCTTCATTTCTGTCAATTGTAGATATTACTAACGGTGGAAGCATTGAAGCACCGGAACTGATGTACTCCGAAAATATCGCTGATCAATCGTGGTATCACTATCATTTAGCCACAGTTTGATGATATTCTTCTATTAATATTCAGTAGTATTCTGGATATTTATTCTCACTGGATTTCAATTTGATGACGCTTATTTTTATCTTTTCCCAAATCATACACATCTGCATCGTTCGACACAACAACCCATGCACTCGTTGATTTAATAATTTTTCCACGGTCATTCATGATCACGCAGAATGAAATACGCTATCATTTCCCAAGTGCATGTCATAATCTTTCATTAACAGCTGTCGAAAATAAACTTCAAGCAAATGGCTAAAAATAATTAATAATTATAACTTTGCCTGTACTTTTAATTATTATTTTTTGGAACAAATTGTCATTTTTTATAGGAATTTATATTGTATTGATCAATTGTTTATCACCCCCGTAACTTAAGAAAATTGACTTTTTAATTATAATTTAAACCCAAAAAGATACTTCTCATATATGTTGTAAACAAACCACCAGTAATAAATAAGACCATTTATTGCAGCACTAAATACAAATATAACCAATATCCAAAGCTTATACAATGGAAAATTAAATGTCTAGGTGACAGGAACATAAATATTATTATTAACAATTGCAGTTAACTGTTTTAAATTATTTAGAAATTTATTTATTTCAAAGGTTATACAAATAACGTTTACAAAACATCTAAAAATATCAGAATTAATAAATCACTTTCCCAAACATATAAAGCTCATTGCTTTTTAATGTAAAAAATGCTGTTTTAATAACAGTATTATTTAATTGGCGATTTCTGACTTTTTTGGCATCTTATTGGAGTACAAAACTAAGTTTCAAAAAAAAGTTTTTTTAGAAAAATGTCAAAAAATTCACCACCAATGGACTCAATGGGTTGTTTTCTTCCAAATCCAAATAATATGATCAAAATTATAAAAAGCTTAAAAACAATGTGTCTTATGGTATCAACTACATAAAAGTACTGAAATAAAAAAAACATAAAGAACTATTTTTCTTGCTTAATCTTTTAATTATTTGAATTTATGTTAAATTCAGCTATATTCCGAAATTGTTGGAAAATTGCAAAATCTTCCGGCTCTTCTTAACAATTTTTGTTAACTATAGACCACTTTCTATATTATCAAATTTTTATTGAAAAATAAAAGTTTATTTAAAAATATTTACCTGTTTTAAATTTATCAATTTGTAATAAAATATAATTTAATAAGTCAAACTGAAAATGCTGTCTAAAGAAAAAATGTGCTTTGTACTTTTAAGTACTCTGACGCAATTTAAATAAAAGCTTAAATAATAATAGAATAAATCATTTTATATCTATAGATTTCAAGAAAGTCTTTGATTCAATTGATAAAAAAAATTATTAAATAAATTAGAAAACATATTCATAAGGGAAAATCTTAAAACACTTATCAAAATTATCTAAATAAAATAAAAATTGAATAAAAATTGATAATTTGCAAATTTAAGTTGTAATACTTAGCTTACAACTATTATCGCAAACCTAAATTCTAAATTATACACGTTTAATCATATTAAATATATTTTTCCACAAAAATAAAAAATAGTGATTTTAAATAAATAAAGTTTAACAGGTGCAGATGAAGATGTTAAGGTAAAGGGATTACCCTTCATGCACATAATGAATACAAATCAAAACGAATTTATGCTAAGAGCATGTCAACGAAGTGGCGTATGGTACGGCCGTTTCATCATTGTTATGAAACATCAGCCATACTCACCACTTCGATAACAAACTTCGAAGGCATGAAGAATATATGGAATCCATACTCGCTTACGACTGTGGCATCCGACACAAACAAACAAGAAAAGTTTTTTTTTCAAAAAAGCCGATCGAATGGAAGATTTTGCAATATCTCGAATTGTAATACTTTGAGTATTACTTTTTTTTCTAATACATATACTATCATTTGTTTCACTTTTCTTTAATTTCGTTTGGAAAAAAAAAGAAAAGAAATAAGTTTTTAAAAATTCGAAGCATTTTAAACATAGATTTTCTTTAATAGATTCAATTTTTGAGTTACCAAACAGATTTTATAGATTTGATAGCTTTTAACAGTCAACACAGTTCTAATAAAACATTTTATGTGTGTTGCTAAAAATATAGTGATAATAAAGGTTATACACATGGTAAGACACATTAAAATATATTTAAAAAGGCTAAAATTACAACATGTTTCATTCCCGTAAATGGATATCTTGGGGCAATAAAATTGAAACTGAAATACATTGCTTTTTTTATATACAAAGCAGGAGAAACCACCTAATCAAATTAGATTCGATATTGATTGGCGGAAAATCCATCCGATAAAGGTGGGCGATAGCGGATAGCAATAGGCGCACATCGGAACCGTTCAACCGTGAACTGAGGGTCTGGTTCCTGTTCGCGACTACTTATAAGGATAAGAGGACCTATTAGGAGTATCAAATTCCACTTATCCAAAACTTATTTGCATCTTATATATCGTTTGAAGCCTTTTAAAGCTGACGGATGGACGGATAGAATATTATCTTGTAAAGAAAGAAATGCTCTTAAATTTTGGCAACATTAGAAGCAATGAATAAAAAAAAGCAGTTTTTACGATATTGAATATGACACTTTACGATCTACGAAGATTTAATGAAAACATTTGAAAAATGATTTGAAAACAAAATTGGGAAATTAAGGAAAGTTTTCTGGAAATCCTATTAATATTATAATATTCATTTATTCCACAATTTTTCGTCCTTCTAAGTGAAGGACTTCTTCTGGTGGTACAGGAGACAAGAAAATTAGTTTTCTTGTCTCTGATATTTAATAGGCATTCTAGAAGTAATTATTTTACAAAATATAAGGATATTTTTGTTTTTTCAATTTTATTGATTTTCCTTTCATCCAACTCTAGATTTCTATTGAACTTGAGAATATTTCAAACTATCGGGAATATTTTTCTTTTTATCAAATACCAAATTAATTCTAAGCCTTCAATTAAGGAAGGGATGCAAATACCTATGTAGAGACCTAAGTTCCCACAAATATTAGCGAAAAGAGAACTGATATTTAATTTAAAGTATTCACTAACAACAAAGATTATATTGCTTTTAAACAAAATCAAGTACAGATCTAGTGGTTTCATTATATTACCAGGCATTACAAAATTTGTAATATCGGCCGTATATCGATATTCCTCGGATCTCAGCGGACAGTTGCAGCTGTTATTATTAAGAAAGTGATCAAGTACTGCTTTCGATTGTTGAAGTGAGTTATTGAATGATTCAGGAGTTAAACACCAGTCTTTGGTTGAATTCTTCATAAATGGTAATCTAGAGATGAAATAAAAAAAAAAATATTATTTAAGGAAAAAATTCGAAAAAATACGAGAAATTTGGCTTCCTTCCATCCATTTCATTACTTAATCTTTTTCAATTTTATTTAAATAAATATTGCATATTGATCCTGAAATCGGACTTCCCATAGGGAATCCTTTATTTGAATGTACATTTTACCTCCATACATAAAATAACTGTTTTTACAAATTAACTTAATCAAATCCATAAAGCAATTTTTGTTTATTTTGAATCTTTCTTTAATGTCTTTGTTTCTAAATTTACTTTCTACTACTTCTAAAGCGTCTTTAATCGGAATATTTGTGTACATAGACTCTACGTCTAATGTATATAATTTTATAGATTTATGTGTATTATTATTCCTGTATTCTTCTATCGCTCTCACCATCTCTTGTGTGTTCTTCAAAATCAAATCTGGGTCATCAAGTTTCATATATTTCGAAATGGAGTTTATGAACCTTCCTAAATTTTGCAACGGGGAACCAAAAGGGTTTATGACTGGTTTTATCTGATAATCTATCTTGTGAATCTTTATTCTAGGTTCAAAAATCGATGTCTCTGTCATGTTCTGTATTATTTCCTTATATTGGTACCAATTAATAATCCCTACTTTTCTTAAATTTTGCACTTCTTTCTTAACCTTATTATATAATTTTATAGTATTATCTTCATTTAATTCAGTAAAAGCATCTGAATTTAACAATTCTATAACCTTTCTATCATAATCTTCTGTGTTTATGATTACCAATTTATTTCCTTTATCAGATTTGATGATTATCAAATTCTTATCCTTCATCAATTTATTAATGGTATATATTTCCCTCTGAGCTATATTGGGGTATTCCTTATTACTATAATCTAAATTATTATATACTTGAAATATATTCTTCTTTTCTTTCAAACACCATAACCTTTTTTCTATTCCTGAAATTATAGCATTATTTTTAAATTTTCCTTTAATGTTAAAATCCAATCCTTTATTCAGAGTTACTTCTTCTTGTCTACTTAAAATGTTATCACTAATATTAATTATATATTCAGAGTTCTTACAAAATCTTCTACGTTTCTCTTTGTTGTTCTTCTGTAACCATAATTCCTTCCTTCTTTTTTTTCCTTCCTTCAACCAATTTTCTTTCATATTTTCTTCATATAATTCTCTGTTCAACAACGATTTCAAGTTTTTGTTGTGGATTAATTCCTGTCGTTGAAGATAATAAATTTTCTTCTTAATCACTTTTATTTGATTATTCAAAATTTCCCATTTGAATTTTTCAATCATATTTTTTGTACTTTGCTCTGTAATTATTACTGGAATCTTCAATTCTTAATGCATTGTCTATGATATCGCCAATCTTCAGGAGATATGTAGACGATATTGTTATAATCTGTGAGGGTACTAGAAGGCAATTTGACAGATTTCTTAACAACATCAATACCATAAATACAAATATAAAATTCAAAGTAGAAGAAGAAAAAGACGGGAGTATTAATTTTTTAGATATAAAAATAAAAAAAGATGATTCTAAACTGATAAAATGTGATTATTACAGGAAGGAATTTCAGAGTAAACAAATGCTTAATTTTAATTCGAACCATTTTATGTCTACAAAAAAAGAAATTATTAGAAGTCATCTAAGACGCATTACCAACTATACTCATGAAAAGAAAATTTGGTTAGAAAAATTAAGGAATTGAAGGAAATATTAACAATAAATGAGTATCCGAAAGAATTTATGGAAAGTACTATTAATGATTTTTCAAGACGAGAAAATATATAAAACCAAAAGAGAATGAGGAAAAAACTAAGAACTATGTAAAATATAGGGTTTACCTATAATAAAAATAAAAGTTTACCTACAGGGATTACTAAAAATAAATAAGTAAAAGAAGTATGCAACAGTAATGACACCAAAATTATTTACTATAAGAACAACACTCTATTCAAGAAGGAAAGAATTAGAAAAGAAGACAGTCAATTAGATAGAATGGGAATCATATATATATTGAAGTGCAGAGATTGTGGAGAAATATACGGAGGAAGTACAGGCCGTATGGTGAGGGAGAGGGTAAAAGAACACACGACGGCATATGAAAAAAAAAGAAAACAAATCAGAATGGGCTAAACATTGTTTAAACAATGGTCACTGCCCTGACCCTATCGTTGATAGTGTTTTCAATGTTAAAGATGAGAAAAAAAGGTACAAATTAGAATCCTGTTTACTAAATATTTGCATCTGCATGAATAAAGACAAATCACTGAAGGTAAATAATGTATCTTTAAGTTTATTCAAGAAATCCTTGATTAAAAACAAGAAAGTTAAAGAATTTTTAACTTTAAGGTAAAATATTAATTGTCACATCTATGAGAGAATCTACATGTCTGTTCAATTTAGATGTTATGTTTGCTTCTAATTATTTATTTAATTTATGATTACTTCATATTGTTTAGTTGTATTAACAATAGCATTTATTTAAAAAGAATGTAATATGATGCGATTATTTCAATTTGAATTTATTATTGTTTCATATGGTTTAGTCGTATTAACATAAAGCATTTATTTGAAAAGAATTTGTAATATGATATAATTGTTACAATTTACTTTGCTATCATAATTTGTATGAATAAGAAGAGATAGGTTTTCTCTTTCTTATTTTATTCTTTTTAAATTATATTTTATATTTATTTGAGATTCCTGAAGAAGTCCTCTCATCAGAACGAAATATAGAATGATGAGTAAAGGAGAAGAAAGATTTGTTGGAGTCAACTTTTATATATATATGATAAGAAGAATTATGAAATTTGTAATGCATTTTTAAATCATTTTTAAAACATAATAAGTAAATATTTTAAATGTCTCTCTGTAACAAGACAAAAGCATTCAACTGATAACTTTTATACTGCTTGTGTTATTTTAAAATAAGGAATGTCGAATGCCGCACCCTGTACAATGGGTACTATTACTCAGTTGGAAAAGAGAAGAAAAGACTTAAAGACTAAGAATTTGTATTTTGTTCGAGCTCCTAACTTTTCAATTTCCTATTTAACTTCCACCTGATAGACTTTCTTATTTTCTCTAGAGAGAGAGAGAAGAAATATTTCTTTTTCGTTTCCTTTTTCTCGATTGAAAGGAAAATGCGTTATATAAGAAGTGGCCTGAGTCTTGCCACCAAAGAAAGGGAAGTTATTTTAAGACAATTAAAGAGAGTGGGTTCTATGATTTTTATATTATTTCCCCTCGACTACTAAAGACTGACCCAAATCGGTCGTAATTTACGTAATCTTAATCGATCGTAATTTTAATTTACAGCAAACTGAAAAACATTAAAAGACAAAAACAAGAGTTACACAAGTTGTTCAAATTCAAAGATTTTCCTAAAATAAACCTAAATATTGCAATGAAGATAAACTATGATAATGAAAAGAAAATGTTAACCTTCAATCAACTTCATTTCATAGAAGAAATAATGAAGAATTCAACTTGAGCGATTTTAAATCGTATAATACCCAATTCAAAATTCAGATAAAGAACTTAAAAACAATAGAGAAGAAAAATTTTAAATGCAGAGCAACGTTTAGAAGCATAGTTGGAAGCCTAATACTTAAATAGTTCAAGTCGTCGTCACACATTTCTTGCTATAAACGTATTATCTAGAAATTTATGCATACCACATTAAAATGACACGATAAAAGCAAAAACAGTTTTAAGATACTTAAAAGTTATAGAAGATTAACTGCAGTTTGGAGGAAATGCAAAACAATAAACAATCAGAACAATAATCCATTGTCGCTCTTTCTTCTCAAGAAAGTAATATGCAGCATTATCGTTAACTAGTTTAATATATTAATTGAAGACAAATTTTAAAAGAAATAGACGAATATGTGATGTGAATTTTTTTATTGACAATTTAGGTGACTTTGGCAACTAATATTATCAGTAAAACTAGAAGCAGACACATGGATAGAAAATTCCATCATATAAGAGACTCAATTAAACAGAAGAAAATTGAATTAAAATATGTGGAATCCAAAAAACGGTTGTCTCTGTTGATGAAGTGTTGAAGTTATTCAACCTCTCGTATCAGAAAATTAAGATTTCGCGATAAATCTCTTTGCCGTGCTGGCGTGGTCGTGCGGTCTCGGCGGCGGCCAGCCGTGGCGTCCAATGCGCCAGTACCTGGGTTCGAATCCCGGCAGTGGCATGGGTGTTTCACTTTCCTTTCTTCTGTGTTGTTCGTCTTTCTTCCTTGGGGTTGGCGCCCCCTTGCGGTATTTAGCCTAAAAAACTCCTCGAGTAGGAGTTCGTCCATACCCAGCATGGGTGTTACGGGCGTTTATAGATAGATAGATATAGATAAATCTCTTTGACAACTAATTCCAGTAATTATACACCACCTGTACTCTAGTTTCTGCAACTGGTCTTTTAAGTCCAAGTTATGTAATGACTTTAATACTAAAATTCTCCAAGGACAATCTAGTAACAAATGTTTATTATCTGTATGATTGTGTTCAATTCTGTATTTCATTGTAACAGTGTTTGAAATAGAACTCTATCATTAGAATATTAAAATATAAAATTAAAAGCAATATCAGATGTTGTTAGTGTAAGGTTTTTAAGCTGAATTCTTAATATTCTAAAATATATGCTTTACAAGTTATTTGACAAAGATACAAAAATTATAATGAGTAAAGAACTAACAAGTTACTAACAATAAGAAACACATTTGTTATTAGAGTTACGATTAACCCGTGAATGAAATTGAGTGCGAGTTTCATTATGTGAAAAAGTGGAAAATTTCTACTTTGTATCGATATCTTACGTTATATACTGCAGATTGTAATTTAAGAAAACGTTAAATATTAATTTACATTATTTAAACATACCAAATAATAATATATATATATTGAATCGATTTGCGATTATTCCTTCATCCTATTCACTACAATTACGATATTTCGCAGAGTGGAATTACTCTGATACTTCAGGCCTATATTGCATTTGAAAATTCCCAAAACGGGATTATCAAAATCGCGTTACAAACAAATCATACACCATTAGCAATCAGGTTATTACAAACCAACAGATTTAAATGCATGAAATAAAACTATTTTAATCCAAACAAATGAAATAATTATCAAAAACTGTTGAAATATTATTAATAATTGCTATTGAAATTTACTTTTTCTTACCACAAATTTTCTAAAATTTTCTATCAATAATTTGCTTATTGGCATTCCCTTATGTTTATTATACATTCAAAACTGTTTATAATTCTTGCTTCTACTATAAATTTTGGTATCCTTTCTATAAGATGGTACAATATTTCTACTGAAGGCTCTGCATTATGATTGAAATTCAGGCCATGGTCAGTCCAATCCGATGCTTATGGATGTCTGTATTAGTATGCTCTAGAAATGTTCTTTTATTCGCTGGGTCACTGTTCTTCTTCTGTTTCCAAAATATATTGGATTACATGACCTACATTTCAATTTAAATATCACTCCCACCGTATTTAAAAAATTCTCTTCATTATTTAGAAGTGAAGCCAAACTTGTTTTTTATATTAACCAATGTTATTTCATTCGATTCACACAATTGTCTAATCACTTTTGTGATTTTAAATACCATACGAAATTTTTAAAATGTTCTGGAATTATTTTTTTGAATTTTTCTTCATTTTCCTTTGTTCTTCTCTTTACAAAATAATCCTTAATAATCTTATTAACGAATCTCTTTTGATAATCGTTCAATTTTAATTTTTATATAACATTTTTTCCTATGTTATCCCATTTCAAAGTGTCCATTCTATTATTAATAACTCTATCTAAACATATATGTACAACTGCTCTCTTAATACTTGTCCTATGTGCTGACTGGAAATTAATCATGTGATTATTCTTAAATCTTTTTTCATCATGCTCAAATTCTATTTTAAAATTGTTATTATTTAACAGTAAATCTTAGAAAGATATTTTACTCATTTTTTTATTACAAGTGAATTTAATCTTAGAATCTTTAGAATCTTAGATTAATTGTTAAATATTAATTATTTTAATATAGAATTTGAGCAATATGAAAAAAATTAAGAGTAAACACATGATAAATTTCCAATAAGCAATTTTTCTTTTTTCTTTTAAAACTTCCTTAAAATCACAAATTACAATTGGTTTCCTTATTACATCTTTAGGTTACATTAATTATTAGCACAATCATTATATGTTCGTGATATGACTAGAACAACTAGATTTACAATTCCTAAAAAATCAATAATGAATTAAAAGAGCAAAAATGTGGTAGACTTAGATCACAAAAAAAAAATTACCTGCATGGTAGATTTTCTTCCATCAGTGCATTAAAACAATTTCTCTCACAATTCACTACATCTACTTGATTAGCAGTTGGTCTCAAATGATGGTGAACACGAACAGCCTTAAAATTAACAAATTTTTAGTGTCAGAGGTTTTTAATCTTTCTTTCTTGATTATGAAAAATAATATTTAATATTTCAGCTACTTACTTTGAAGAACTTGAGTGATTCAGCACACAGACTATTTTCTGTTTAATTAGGCATCTGTATTTCATTATGATAAATGGAAATAAGTGTGAAATTGTTACAAGCATCTCGATAGTTATTCCTTTCTACTTAGCTGGACGAATTACCTGCAAATAACTAATGTTTCCATCTTTCTTCTTTTGTAATCCAGAGATTGTTTACGAACAAATCGTTTATCAATTTTATGAGCCTATTATTTGATGCTTTTAGCACGTAATTAAAAATGGAAATATTTTAAGAAACCCTCATTTTCAACTATTGTATCGCTTCTGTATGGATAGCAGTCCTTATTAAAAGAATAACCGGTTTTCTTTTCAGTGGTTACAGTAATGATATTTGCTGGATAAATTACGGTTGTAAACATTACACAATGGGGATTCATGGAAAGACATCTTGAAATTATTTCAATTTCTTTATTTTGGTTAGAGTAGTAAGAGAAATTATGAAAGACCACAGCTAAATTCATGGAAGGAATTCAGCGAGAGGAAATCTAGAAATTATTCAATTGCTTTAAAATCTTATTTTAATAGTATTAATTTTATTTTACATCCGCTCAAAACAATATCGACTGAACGTATTCCAAGGAATGGAGGTCAATGATAAGAATCATTAGCATATACTGCTTTGCATTTTATTCTGTCAAGATAACTCAATGTAAAAACTATATGTTTTATTTATATTGTAACTTTGTTGTAATATATTTCTTTAATTTGAATTATTATACTTCACGAACTTCTGTTCGTTAAAAAATGGAAGAAAAATGTATTTTTTATTTTCTCCTGAAGAAAATACCCGTTGAGGGTGTAGAAATATAGAGATATGTTTAATACTGAAAGAAACGATGTTTTTGATTTATTTATATATTTCTTCTTATAACTTTATTCTAGTTCAAATTATGAATTGAATTTTTAAGGGTTTTCAGATTTCTTCTGAAATTGCTTTTTCAAATAAGAATTTTTGCAATGATTGATTCATAATCGAAATACTTTATTTCTTTAGCCTTATACAATAAAGTAGATATGAAATTAAAACATAATATTATATTCTTAAGAACCCTTTTGATTTAATGTAATTTAACTTCGTTTATTCGCCACCAGATGATGCTCCGTGTAAAACCCTTTCTTAAGTTTTGTATTCCCTGTAGATAAAGTAAAAAGCAAATGAAAATAAACAAACGGGGCCGTTTTATTTGAATTGAAATTTACGATTTAATGTATTCTACAAATATTTTGGGCTATGTGAGACGGAGATACGATGGAAGCTGGACTGAATTAGATAACGACACAGAAACCGTTTGAGACGATTTTGGACATTACTAAGAAAGTTACAACGGAAACTGGGCACCTTTAGAAAATGTCACGGGGAACTGTGGTTACACAGTTAAGAGATGGAGTGATAGAAGAGATAGCAGATGACAAAATACAGGTAGACAACCCGTTGTATTACATCCCGTGCAGACCAATCTTCAATTAAAGACGTTCAACAACCAAACTAAGAATCGTGTATTACGCTTTTTCACAAGGAAAGAGATCCGAATCTCTTAACGATTGTCTGTACAAAAGCCCCAACCGGCAAAGAAACATAAGAGAGATTCCAGAATTCAGAACCCGACAAATCTGAATTACAAGATGTCAAGAAGGCGTTCCACCGAGTATCTGTTCCACCGTTCCACCGAGTATCAACGAAGTATCAAGATGCTCTAACTTTATTGTGGCTAAACGAAATTCCGGAACATGGACAGTTACAGTTGGGGACTTGCTGACCTACAAAACAAAGATGTGACATTCGAGGCATGGATAGGCAAATAAGATGATGAAATATATTTATTAATTGGAGCTAATAATTATTGGAAGTTAGCTTTGGATGAATCTATTAGCATTACACTGGAATTGCGAGCCCTCAAAACGAACTTAAATTACATTAAACAGA
>JAFIDM010074118.1:9838-67395 GCA_023159025.1 Thereuonema tuberculata | reverse complement strand
AATGTAATGCTCGGGCGATGACTGTTTCTCGCTGATGTTTGTTTACTGGTCCAGTTTACCAGTAATTTAGGGAATTACGTTGTGATACAAAACCACATTTCGCACATTTTAAAAATAAAGTGAATCGAAGGTAATTTAAAACAGAAAGGAAGTGTTGTAGCAAATAACAATTATTACTGGTGAGGAAAACCATATAAGTATCAACTGAAATCGTATTGAAGAGTAGTAGAAAAAGAAGAAAAATATATCCGAAATTAATGAAACTTATTCTTATACTGTCAGAGTTTATTTTGATTTTTTTTGTTTTTTTCATTTCCGTGGCACCTTTTATTCCCAATTCACTTTTTATTTTTTTCAAGTAAATTCGACTTATATTTTGAAAAATTTGTCTTTGTATAGTTTTGTTTTTCGAAAACTTGTTTTACTTTTATTGCTATGTCGTCAATCTTATTTACCTTTTTTTTTAATCTTTCCTGTCATTTTGTTTTTCCGTTTTCTTTAATTTATGATCCTTTATGTTTCTCCATATGTCCTTTTTATCGTTTTGTTTACTTCAATACTTTCTTTCAGTTTATTTTCCCTGGATCATTAATCTTTCAATTATCTCGTTCTATGTAACTTGTCAGTCTCTGTCACTTGTACAATGATTGGTTAAAATTTAATTGTTTATATTTCCCGATATTTTGATTTTGGATTCTGTACATATAGATATCGGAATCGTTGAGCCTTCTAGTCGTTCAATATGTAATTTCCGTATCACATCTGTTTTGTTTCTATTTTATTTTTAATTTCTAGTTTTAATTATAAGGATTGTTAAGAATGAAATTTTGGTGAACGTTACTAAACGCTAACTCCGTGTTGAAGCCTGTATTTGGGATTATTAAACGTTGGTTGTGGAAGAAACTTCACAGAGTGCAATCGTGGAAGAGCTTCAGAGTTGCGAGCAAGTGTGTCCGCACAATCACAGTCTCCCTGGTGCCGCAGGAAAGTCACCCAAAATGCTTCCACATTATTGCAGACCTCAAGGCGAAGTGTTGATAAAATAACCAATAAAAAGGAGCCTACCTCTTAGTGAAGAGAAGAGTTAGCCGGTAGCCGGTATTCTCCCTAGTGCCGCAGCAAAGTCACCCAAAATGACTCCACATTGATGCAGACCTCAGGCGAAGTGTTGATAAAATAACCAATAAAAAGGAGCCTTCCTCTTAGTGAAGAGAAGAGTTAGTAGGTAGCAGTCGACTACAGGAGATTCCCCTACACCGCACGGAAGAAGATATCAAGTCTTAGGGAAAGAGCCTAATAACTAATAGAAGAAGGTTCCGACTAAAGAAAAGAAATCACCTTTGGAGCGAAAGCCCAGGAAGAAAAGATTTCAGATTCGGGATAAGATCGGAAGACGACAACTCGTCTGGTTATGGGATCCAGATACAAGACGGCAACCAAGGACATATCAGCAAAACTAAACAAGGATCGTGATTTTGGACGACTACCCAGGGAGGTGATGGCCCAACATACGAGAGGGAAAACGGCAATTGGAGTTAAGACGAAAGATGAAGATGATCTGAGGAAAGTAACGTTGACGCCTAGCCTACAATTACATAGGACTTGAGTTAAATTCTTGTTCCACAAGAAATCTAGTGGCAGAAGAATTTCAGTTATTAGTCGTTTCCCATTGCAATTCGTTCTTTTTGTTTATTTATCGAAATCCTCCCATTATTTATTTTGTAATTCCTAGCTTCGTAAATCCGAAGTTGCAATGTATGTAACCTCTGAAGAGCTCATCAGGTTAAATTCAAATCAGTAGTTACAATATTACAACGTACACCGAATCTAACACCGAATACAATGAATCTAACTCTATGGAAAAAAAGAACTGTTAAATAATAACAGGGAATTAAACATAAACTTCAGAAGAATTTATAATTTAAAATGTGACGAATTGCAAACAATTTACTGAAAATAATTTGAACTGATCATCAAGTTACATGCTACATATTACTTAGAATCAATAAATTCTGAGAAATGATCAATACTAAGAATAAACAATAAAAACATATTACATTACGAAAAATCGAACTTAGATAGAAAACCAATAAATATTAGATATGTATGTTCTCTTAGGAAGGTGGGAAATTGGATTAGACACTTTGCTGCGGACTGGAAGAATGGTAATTATTCGGTGGTGGAGGTCGGACATTTTTCAGATTTTATTTCTTTCCTGGATGTGAAGGCTGACAGATGCGGTCAGATTCGCTGACCGTCGAATCTCAACTTATCTCGATATTAATTTAAAACATCGGAGCCGATACCTTAATAGTCTCGTTGTGAAATAATTAGCTATATACGTGCTATTAGAAGAATGGCAAGCAGGAATACTGACATGTCACATGACGATCAACTAGTAATGATCTGGAATATTTATAATGCTCTTCTTTTGTAGGGTTTTACAAAGTAACGTAAGAAACTAGTCTATGTGAATTGCAGTCACACGATCAAGCCTGTTAGAGAAGAATATTTTATAGGACACAAAATGAATAGTAATTCGCAGTTCTATCTCCACACAAGTAACGTATTTTTTTTTCATATTTAACATAAGGGTGACCTCTTCATTATAAACATATAATGTTTATATAGTTTTGTTTTGAAATGGCTGTCAATAAATGGATTCTTCGATCAGCTATGCTTCGTTTTCTTTGCACACTTAGGTTTTCACGTGACTGATACAGATAAGAGCAACCTTGCTATACCACGAAGAATTTCACTAAATTTTCGTAAGTGAAACAATCCCACTACAGACTAACTGGCACTTCTGGCTAGCAGGAGATAAGGCTCTAGAAGTTTTCTGAGTTCCTATTATATTTTTTCAATCCCAATAACCATGAAAATTATTTTATCATTTTTTAATTTCCTAGTAAAATGCTCAGGAAAAATTACAAGAAAGTTCTTAATTGTTGTCTTCCATCTAAATCTGAAAACTCTTAATTTACTTATTACTTTCTAATCATCATGATGGTGAGATGTTAATATATCCTTAGAAAATATTTTGTTATTTCAATAATTTTTTTTTAATTTATAGATGTTATAAAGATATTAAGTAATGATTTTATAATCATTTCTTACCTTTGTAGCAGCTATTGATAATCCTTTAATGGTTGTTTTTAATGGAATTGCAAGCAGAGGATCAAGTAGCAATGGATCTTCATTCTCATCATGAACAAACAACTATAAGAAA
Source organism: Thereuonema tuberculata (assembly GCA_023159025.1). NCBI lineage: Eukaryota > Metazoa > Arthropoda > Chilopoda > Scutigeromorpha > Scutigeridae > Thereuonema > Thereuonema tuberculata. The sequence continues at coordinate 64,166 of JAFIDM010074118.1, read as the reverse complement.
TATAATTAAGTATTGAAAGCATTTCCGTATGTGTTACATTACTATTGGATAATTATTATTGATTGAAGTAAAGGAAAAAAAAAACTTCGGGATTAAATACATTTTTTTGGATTTTTTTTTTAATTTTTTGGATTACTCTAAAGATGCTGTAATAAATACTCAATTTTTATATGTTATTATAATTTTTCTTATGCTTTGTTTAGTGACTGTGGATGGTAGGGAAGTCCACCTTATTTCTAATGTGTTATCCTACAATAGTAGGTAGTACACCTTAGCTGAAACCAATTTACCTCCTAAGGAAACTACTAAAAGAACAGTGTTCAGACACTTCCATACCTACACCTCTGAGCGTTCAGGGCCCTCCGAAGAAACCTAGGAAGAGAAACAAAGCAGATAGTTACAGTAAGGCCGTCTCTAACATTAAGATGGCCGTCATCAAGAATAAATTCGCCGATGAAAAACTATACAGCATTGAGATTCAAGAATAAATTCGCCGATGAAAAACTACACAGCATTGAGATACGCACCATCGAAATGGATCTTCTCAGGCGGGTGGATGAGACCCCACAAGGGAAACCTCAACCACTAGTTAAGAATTTCAATCTAAATGGAGGGGTTCTATTCTATCTGTTTGAAGATCAGGCAACTGCATAGTGGTTGACAGCAGCTTTTAACAACAATGGCAGTGTTCTACAAGGCACAGAGTTCTGAAAGCCAGTGACCTGCCAATACCTGTCAAAGTCGCTTTTAAAACAGAGACATCTTGACAAATGATTCAGCTGTTCTAGTGCGTAGACTAATCGCCTACAACTAGAAGTTAAGCACCAATTGTTTGCGGATAATGAATCGCATTTCAGACCATCAAGCTTTAAGATGGATCTATCAAGTAGTCAGGGAATCGGCCACGGCTATTGTTGAGGCACAATGTTTAGCGTACAAGATCCCACATGGCCCAGATATTGTGAAACCAGAGGTTAATACCTCATCTCTTAAGCCCTCCACTTCTTAGAAGCCGGATAGTTTTTGCACACTTACTAAGATAGAAGGTCAGGCAGAAACAACAATGGAAGTGATGACCTCTCTGATCGGGGGAGGAAAACACAGTGACGAAAAAATTTAATCGTTCCATTCTCAACCTTTGATTCTCTAATGTCACTTCAATCATGTTGAATGCATTAAGATTAATCTTCACCACAGTCGATCTGCCTCGGCGGCCTTCTGCACAGACTCCCTGAGAATAAAATTGATTTAGTTATTATTCAAGAACCTTGGATTTACAAAGAGAATATTTTAGGATTACTAGGATCAGGATGGTCATCTGTGGATGACAGTATCTGCGACGACATGGGAACCTGTATTTTCGTCAGGAAAGGGATAAAGGTTAGTGAGTTTCCCTCAAGAGTCACAACTGAAGTCAAATGTGTTCTAACAGGAAATAAAGTTATTGAACTCTTTGCTGTCTCAGCAGACTTTCGTTATGAAGGAATGATAACTTTCCTCCTATGGAATTAGGGAATCTTATAAACCACTGTGAAAGCAATGGAACACCACTTATTATTAAATGTGACTCCGATAATCACCACATCTCCTTGGTAACCATACAGATTGGTTTGTGTGTCCAAAAATATAGTTGAATATTCTATTCTAAGATCAAATGGGCTATTTCTACATTTAAAGCTTTCAAAGTCCCAGGCATGGAAGGTAAATCTACAAGAAGGAATTGATATCGTTACACCGATTCTCTGCCGAATTCTTAGGGCAATGTACAGCATTAGGGTATCTCTCAGAGCTATCAGAGCTATCTTCATTCCTAAACCTCACAAATCTAATTATATGGAAGCTAAAGCTTTTCGACTTGTCACCTCAACCTCTTTTTGCTTAAAACCTTGGAGAAACTGGTTCGTACATGTACAAGAAATGAGATTCTTGTGTCACCGGTGTATGTTTGGATAGAACTATCAAAAATAAGAATATTTACATTTTCTCTGATAGAGAAGCAGCACCGAATGCTTTGAATAGATGCCACATTACTTCTATGATCGTTTTTGACACCCTCAAAGCTCTATCTTTACTGGCACCGAACAAAAAAAATTCGTCTTTTTTAGATGCCAGGACGTAGTGGTTATGAAGGCAATGAGAAAACCGATTCTTTTTCTAAGACAATTTAGAAATCTTTGTTGGTCCAGAACCTGTTATTGGTTTATCTCATAACATGATTAAAAATATTTTTCTTAAGAACTTGGGAGTTTATAGCTTAAATCTTGGCACAGGCTTGATGGTCAAAGACAAGCCAAGATGCTAATCAAGGGACCTAGCAAAACGCGTACCTTCGAACTTTTATTCCTACCGAAAAAGGAACTCGGTATAGCAATACCGTAAGATAGTGTCCAATACTTACTGGACACTATCGTCTTATCAGGCATCTAAGGCTTTTGAACATTAAAGACAACTCTTTTTGTAGGAGTTGTCATTCCTCGCACATCTTGCGTAATTGTGAATATTTCACAGCCCTTAGACATAGAATCTTAGGATCTTTCTTTTTAAAATCAATGGATTTGTTTACGGTCCCAATAAATAAATTACTGGCGTTTGTCGTAGCTACTGGTTTTTTTGGGGGAAAGTACAAAAAGGATGGGGAAAGTACAATAGACCTTAGGTCGCGGTGCTAGATATATTTACCAACCATATTCTACATTACATAACATTCCGATAAAATTTCCCAATAAGAGCTTTTCTTGATATTCTCCATGCATTACTATTTCCAGCATCATTATTCACAAAAGTTTGTTAATCACCATAATAAATCATTTTTAGTTGCAAAAAACAGGCAATGCAAGATAAAATATCAACAATATAGTTAATAAAACAAAGATTAATGAAATTTCAACTTTTCATTTGCTTTTTCCATGAGCTGAGTTACTGAAGTAACATGCTAGAGGAAATACTGTTAAATTTTGAAACTCGCTTAGTCACAAATGTTGATATCGATTTTCAATACGATTTCCAGTCTTATGAAGGGGTGTGCTCTAATGCTCAATGGAACATCAATGACAGATGTTTTTCAGGATTCTTTAGTACAGCACCATATTTTAATCTATTGATACATTTTTGTAATCTTTTTTTTTCATGAAATCAATCTCGCTATCTGATAATTTTGGTGGCATTCCACTTATTAACTGGAGGAAGAAAGAGTTCTGAAAATACTTTCAGGATGGCCACCTTGCATTGACAATCAAGATATTAAATTAAAACTTATTATAAATGAACTGAAGTTAAATTATCTAAATAAAGTGTTCACAGAACTATTTAAAATCAATACTTTTTTGATGTTGCATTGTCATAATGAATGATGTTGTATTAAGGTATCTTAATTATATCACAAAGATAATATTTAAATCTCTGTATTATAGCCCAGTAAAATTGTCGTCTGAAAGGGGGGGTTCCGTGCATCAGATCGGGTAGTTCTGAAATTTTGCAAAGTTGTTTATGATGTTATCCCAATGTAAGATCCAAGTTTTCGACCTCGAGCGCCGAACGCAACCTTGCCTAAAATCCAAAAAACCGCGAAATTTTCGACCCTTTTCAGGTTTTGGCGATTTTAACGCTGAAGGACTAATGTTGTGATAATAATGACTTCGTACGGTTTGAAAGGAGACAAAATTTCCTACAGTTTGAGACCAGAACCATGTATATGAACCTAATAGTTTCTGAAATACAACGTTTCAAAATTTAGTGAGTTTTGCGAACTCGGCAATTGTTAGCAATTTTGTGATGTACTATGGGATCCTGTAGGGCTATTTTGCTTCAGGAAATCAAGTAAATTGTTACGAGACCCAATAGTGTTTGCAATACAGCTTTGCAGTATTAACAAGTGTACTCTCGCGATGGACATTGGGCATGGTGTATCTACAGAATATCTGCAATGAAGTGGAAACATACTGCGACGTTAACACTGCAACAACGGAACAGCATGTACACATGCGACCATCTCGTGTCGCGAGAGATGAATCAGATACTGCAAAACTTTGTCGTTGGTTTTCGCAGCACCCTCCATTTCCCACAACGGATTTCATTATGTCCATTAGCAGTGGACAGGTTGGAGAAGCTACTGTCAACAGCCACATGGCTCTACAGAGTGGAACGAAATCGATGCAAACAGCGGTTGGGCAGAACTTCAAGGACGTGAAATTCAAACGTAAAAACAATGTGGTTTCCCATTCTTCAGCTGTACGAACTATTGCTGTTGGTGATCGCAAGGTCACTGTAAATCCTCTAACACTGCTTCAAAGGGTATGTGTCCTAAAACAGTCGGATGACGAATTGCGGGATTTATTTACATATGAGCTATCACCAATTCCATTGTCACTTTTCACTGAAGAGGGACTTAGAAAGGGCACGAAATCCACATTATATTCCGCATTTCAACCTGTAAACTTCGATGACAAGCAAGGAACAACGACATATGTAGTACTGGATGGAGGTCATCTACTTCACAAAGTTGTGTGGCCTCGAGGCTCATCATTTGCTTCCATAGCTGACAAGTACACCCAGTACATCAGTACTCATTATGGCTCAAGCGTGGCAGTGGTTTTCGCTGGATACCCAACCAATGCTATACAAAAAGGAACTAAGAGCTCTGAGCGTCTTCGTAGAGCCAAGTCACATTCATCTCCGGAAATAATCTTTGATGAACATACCAAGGCTCAGGTTTCACAAGAGAATTTCTTATCAAACGAAAAAAACAAAATTCGTTTCATCGACCTGCTGAAAACGAAAATGGCAAACCATAACATTCGAGTACTGCAGGCAGAGGAAGATGCTGACAGGCTCATCATCACTACAGCTGTCACTCTTGCCTCTTCTTATAATGTAGTGTTAGTCGTTGGCGAGGACTTGTTGATACTCCTCACTGGGATCGCACAACAACGTGAAATTTTTTTCAAGAAATGTGGCAGAAACATAGCTACTGATGTGATCTATTCCAACATCACCTCCTCAAAGTACACATTCAACCCAGAGCTTTTCCTTTTCATCCACGCCTTCAGTGGGTGTGACTCGACATCCTCCTTCTTCGGCCATGGGAAAATGAAACTGTTGTCCATGCTCCAGAAACACTCGGACCTCGATACGGTAGCTGCCATTTTTCTCGACACCACCTCTACACCTGATGAGATAGCAGCAGCAGGGGAGCGGATAATAGTTGCTTTGTATGGTGGCAACCCCGACATCCAGAGCCTTCATGAGCTGTGCTATCACCTATTTGGAAGGGCTGCGGCAAAAACGGGCTTCAATCTAGCCAGGTTACTTCCTACACGAGACGCGGCCCGACTTCACTCCTTCTGCACCTACTATCAGTTACACATCGGTCTTATATGCAGTATACACTTACTTTACTATACACACTTTCTTTATAAACAAGTCTTTCATGATATTCTATTCAACTATACAGTATACTGTCCATTTCTGTTACAGGTGCAGCAGTGGCTGGGAGCCGAACTGAACTCTCTCGACTGGGGGTGGATATCCACCTCACAAGGCCTTAGCCCCAAAATGATGACCAGAGACGCAGCTCCACAACACCTGTTGCGGATGATTTCGTGCGGCTGTAAGAGGGGTTGTGGGAACGCGTGCAGCTGCAGGAAGGCAGGGCTGAAGTGCTCTTTAGTCTGCAGCAACTGCAGCGGGACCTCATGCGACAATGTGCCGTACATCGCACTCCCCAGAAAGCGACGATATGTCAGATATCGACATGATGGAGGATGTCATTTGGGAAGACATCAATGATTCCGCTGCAGCCGTTCAAAGTGGGGAACCCGATGATGCGCAACCGGGCCCTTCCAAGAGGGGAAAATGTTCTTGACTGTATGCTGTTTTTTATTCTTATCACTTTCACTTCCCGACATTATGTATTCCTTTTCATTATTTATTTCCTTTGTTGTATTTTTTCACATATTTGTTAGTTTTCTGCGGAACACAGGCCTATATGCTCGCTATTCCCACAGACCATCACAATATTGCTAAAATTTACAGAGTTCGCAAAATCACTAATTTTTGTAACGTTGTATTTCGGAAACTATTATGCCCATTTACACAGTTCTGATCTCAAACTGTAGGAAATTTCGTCTCCTTTCTAAACGTACTCAGTACTTCTTACCACAATAATGGTCCTTCAGGGTTAAAATCGCCAAACACTGAAGAAGGATGGCAAATTTCGCGGTTTTTTGGATTTTTGCCAAGGTTGCGTTCGGCGCTCGAGGTTGAAAACTTGGATCTTACATTGGGATAACATCATAAACAACTCAGCAAAATTTCAGAACTACCCGATCTGATGCATGGTCTGATGTACATTTTTACTGGACTATTAATCAGATCGGCTGTTTTAAAGGTTATTGTTATTCCTCATAATCTTTAATTTTAATAAATATTAATTATTTAGAATAAAAAATTTATGATATTGGAATATTATTTAATATTTGGAAATATTAAAAAATTGAATTGTGTAGACTATTAGATTGATAGTGAGTGAATGATGGAAACATTGGATTTTATCGGCAAAACAAAAAGATTTCTCACAAATTTTTAAGTGGATTTTACTTAGAAAATACATGCGATTTCTCTTAACATTTCGAAATATATATTTTATCAAAATACATATTAAGAAAAAAATTAATTAAACCATTATTTTATTTATTCTATAAATTTATATCATTATTTACAGAGGAACGTTCAATTCCAAACTGTAAAAATAATTTTAAGAGAAATAAAATGAATTAAACGAATAACTCATATAAAGTTAAACATTTAATTTTTATTTCGTTTAAAAAATTGTTCTCATTAAAGAACAATGGCGTGATTCAAATTTACAATTTAAAAAATTTAGCCTGAAAATTGAAGAAATAAGAAAATTGAAACATTGTAGATTTATTCTTACTGTAATGGTAGATATTGATCTATAAAGCAGTATCTTTTAATATAAAATGCTAAATAGTTAATTTCATGATTACCTGTGTAATTCGAGATGAACTATCTGTCTTCATCAAAAACAAATTTGTTGCTAGTCCTTGATATTCTATTAAATCACCTAAAGGAAAACCAGACAAACACTGAATTCAAACCATCTCAAGAAAGAATGTGAAGAACTTTAATAAGTAAAAACTAATAGCATTAATACATTATAGTAGAACCTCATTATAACGGACTAATAGGGACTGAAGGTTGTCCGTTTTAATGAAAGTCCGGTTTATAACAAATAATTCTTTTAGGGGTGTAATGCAGCAGGGTGTACTTCAATGAAAGTACAATAGTTAGCTAAAAAAAGTGTTTATTACACATCAAATAAAAAACAGCCTTCAACATAATTAGTTGAATTGAAAAAGATGTGTACGTATACACTGCATTAATCTTTAGAACAAGAAGGTCCAGGTTTATGTTGAATGCTTACATTCATTGGTTTGAAAAAGTAATTTATTTTCTGCTGGGTTTGTTTGCTTCTTATTTCTTCAGTTAATAACTGACGGAGGTGCCGTAAGTGTTCATAATATGCAAATACATTTTTAAACACATTCAGTTGGAAACGTAAAACTCGTCAGATAAAAATAAGCATCTTTTATTATTATTACAATTTTTTTTAAAACTCTCCGTTATAAGCGACGTCCGTTATAATAGGGTCCGTTATAATGAGGTTCTACTGTACATGAATAAGTTCCATATCCAATGGATCTACGTTGTTTCTTAAATTCATTCTTTTGAATACTAATTCCAAAATCCAATTTCCACTCATAGGACTCGAGTCTTTCTGTTTTTTTTGTTTCCGGTAACGAACCTGACATGCGATGTCACTCAGACTTATACTGATAACACAACATGGTGACTTAGAATGATTTTGTATTTGGTTCCGACCCTTGTACGGCTATCCATATGCATCTTTAAGAACTGTGGCAGATTTTGAGACTACAGTAATGACAAATGAAAAACAAAGAGCCAAAAAGGCCGTTCAAGTGTTATGTAAGCAATAAAGGGGAGGGTAAGGGCCCTTGTTTTTGCTGACAAGGGGGGAGAGGGGGATCAGAGCAACGCTTACGTAACACATAATGGTTACGTTATTGGTTATAATGGTTATGGTAAACACATAAAATCGATCACACAAAACAGAAAGAATGGTGAACACAGAAGTACACAGGCGACTAGCTTAACCCCCAAGAATCCAGCGATGGAGAATCCTTCCTCTCCGGCAGCAGTGCAACACCTACGGGAGGAACTCAACGAAGTGGTGCGGCTTCCTATCGGTGAGGCCCTGCAATCGCAGGTGGTGTTACAACTTATCGCGGCTGCCGTTTTAGATTCCGTACCGAAACTCGTTGTGAACAAGCTGATAGAAAGTCTGAATGAAAAGGACAGGAAAGAACTTATAATGGAGTTAAAGGAAGTAAAAAGAAACTTTGCAGAATATAAAAAGAAATCTGAAATGGCCGACGGCGCGTTAGAACAATACCAGCGGAGAACCAACTTGAGAATCTTCGGAATTGAGGAAGCAATGAGTGAAAATACAGATGACATTATTGTAGATCTCTGCAAAGACAAACTTGGTGTCTCAATTTGGAAAAATGATATCGACCGATCCCACAGAGTTGGTCTTCAGAAAGATGATAGACCCCGTGCCATAATAGTGAAATTCCTGTCATACAAAACACGGGACGCCATTTTTTTCAGGAAAAAAAAAACTCAAGGACACTGGTGTCATAATTAGAGAGGACTTAAAGCGGATTAGATTGCAATTCCTCCAGGCGACGATTAATAGATTTGGGGTCAGAAACGTTTGGAATGCAGACGGAAAAATTATTGTAAATGGTGGGGACAAAAAAAAAACCATCACTTCCCACGACGATCTCCAAAAACTGATCCAATAATCCGGTTGCCCTACACTGAAATCAGATAAATTTTTATCTTTATTTTAATCTATCCTTCTCAAGCAAAATTAAGTTTAATTCTAACTTTACAAAAACTTCAGGTAAGCAAATATTTAGATTTATTTAAAACAGAACTCCCTTAAATACTTTCCATACTTTTTATACTCTATCTATGCTCTATCTACCCAGCCAATATCCTCACAGTCTGAACAATCTTATATCCACATTGAAACCCTTGTTCCTATATCATTGTTCAAATCAGTAAAATGATAAAAATGAACTGCACTCTTGTACGTACTGTATTTTACATTTATATTAATATCTCAGCTCCGTATCTTCCAATGCTATTTCATTCTAACTCGAATCAAGATATTTCACCTGACTCACTATTATTTCTATTACATAATATTCGCAGTATCCCAGCGAATTGGGATTTATTTTCCAAATTTCCAACTTCTTACCGAAACATGGGCCGCTAATCCAGAAGCACTTCCAAACAAAGAGCGCTTCTCTGTCATCTCTATTAATCGAAATGACAGAAAAGGCGGAGGGATTGCTTTATACTATAGGATAGCTTTAATATCAAAATCATTATCTATTTTACCTTCATCAATACGGATTTAGAATATATTTGTTGCTCTATTAACGAAGACGTCATTCTTATAGGAATCTACAGACCCCGACAGCAAATTCAATGTATTTTGACAATCATTTAGAAAATGTGGCTCAGTTTATCAGTAATAATAATAAAAAGGAATTTTTTTTATGGGCGACTTTAATGTCAACTTCCTAAACAAAAATGATAAAAAGACAAAGGACCTTTTAACGTCTATGAACTGCTTCTATTTCTTCCCACTGATTGACACTGAAACCTGTCACTCGAACTCTTACTTCTCTCATTCACTTCTCGATCAAATCTTTACAAATTTTCCAAGTCTTAGTAAAAGCGTTCTTGATGGTTACATAACAGACCATGATACTGTTTATTTCACAACAAATCTTCAACCTTATTCAATGATATCTCCCTTAAAAAACCAACAAAGCTAGCAAATCGAAAGTTCAAACCCAAAAGTATAATTGAGTTCAAAGATTATGTAAGATCTATCAATTGGGTCACTGAATTGCAAAAAGGAAGAAATACCGAAGTAACACTTTCAATCATCAGCAAACTATTTTTCTATGGCTTCAATAAACACTTTCCGCTGTCCTCGAACATTAGAAGTAATCATAAAATAATTAAGTTCGATCTCCATCCAAGCTTAGTAAAAAAGCTTGGATGACGATGGAACTTTTAGGTCTCAGCTGTCAGAAAAACAAATTCTGTAAATCTTACAAGAAACATCAGACCTACGCAAAATTAATGCGTCTTAAAACTTTGCAGAATGAATTGAAATCCGAAATTAGGGCCGCAAAAGAGCAATATTGTAAGCATTTGTTCGAGGACAATCTTTCAATAAAAGAAAATTGGAACAACTTTAATAAATTAATTTATTAAAGCAAAAAGCCCTTCCTATTTATAGTACGAAATAACCCAAAAGAGACGAAACAACATCTTGAAAAATTTCTAAAAATCCTGCTACCAAATAATCCTATCAGTAATTTACACAAAAATACTGAATAATTCCTCAACAATCCAGCTCCTATCTCCTTTTTTTCTATCTCCGACTTCCGCTTCAGAGGTTAAATAAGTCATTACATCTTTCTGCAACAAACTATCTTCTGGACCTGATTAGGTCTCTCCAAGTCTTCTTAAACAAATCAATGACAAAATTTCACTCCCTCTACATCACATATTTAATATTTTCATTTGTAAAGGCGTCTTTCCCTCCTCCTTTAAACGAGCTAAAATTATCCCAATATGGAAAGCAGGAGATGTTGATGACCTTGGGAACTATCGCCCGATCTCTATTATTAACACTTTCGCAAAAGTCTTTAAAAAACTATTCCATACTAAACTCTCCCACTACTATCAAAAGAACCGAAAATCTAGCAAAAGGATTGCACAGCTACAACACAAAAAAAAGAAAAAAACACAGAAATGGCTCTGATTGATCTTACTGAATTTGTTACAGAGAACATGGCCTCCAATAAAATTGTATTAGGACTCTTCCTTGATTTCAAAAAAGTCTTTGATTCAATTAAAGTTTAAATTCTACTTAGAAAATTAGAGCATCATGGCGTTAGAGTCCTCTCTTAATCTGGCTGTCCTCATACCTCTCCGACCGGCAGTATTAGCTTATTCTAAATGAATATTCTTCTTCCTGATATTCCACCCCAAAAGGCTTACCCCAAGGGTCCATCCTTTCACTCCTTCTCTTCAACCTATTTAGAAATGATCTTATTTTAAAGTCATCCTCCTCCAAATGCATCTTCTATGCAGACGACGGAACTCTTCTTTTTGACAACAAAAATATTGAAAATCTGAAACAAGGTGCACAACTTTCTCTGTACCATATTATATCTTTGCTTTCTGCAAATGATCTTACACTAAATACATCCAAAACGGTATTCATGTTCTTCTATCAACAGAATAAAACACTTTCATTAACTTCTCTATCATTTACAATAACTCACTAATACAAGAGGTCTCCTCCTTCAAATACATAGGAATCTATCTTTCTCATGATCTTTCTTGGAATTTCCAAGCCCAAAAAACTTCTTTTAAAGTCTCCAGAAACTTAGGCGTTATCAGAAAATTAAACTTTCTCCCAGCTCAAATACTACGAAATCTAAATTGGTCACTCATTCATTCAAATCTTTGCTACGGAGTTGTAGTATGGGGCAACACTTCTAAATTTTATGAAAATATGCTTCTTAAAGGACAGAAATATTTTCTAAGATTTATAGATAAAAAAACCTAGTCACTATTCTACTCGATACCTATGACCAAAATATAATATCATCTCTTTCCCCCAAATCTATAAACTACAATTAGCGGTCTTCACCTATAAAGTAATTAATAAAAATCTCTATCCCAGTATCCCACTAACCATTAACCCACACACCCATTATTATGATACCAGATCTGTTACCCACCTATTACTATCCACTCCGAAAACTAAGTCTAGCTATCAAATATGCTTCGCCTCAGCTTTGGAATGAAATACCTAAAGAGATACGTGAATGTCCTTCTCTTACCCAATTCAAAAAAGTTCCAAAACACATTTCAACTTCAATAATTTACTAACATTGAACCTCCTGTTGAAATCAGGCTGAAATTGCAATCCAAATCCCTTTCCATCTATCACCTTCCTCTTTCATCTCTATTCGATCTCCTTTCTGTATCCGCCTAGTCCCTCACTCTATTTCTACTCTCTGCCTGTTCCATTTATTCCATGTATCCATAATATCTAAATATGTTCTACCTGTTGAAAATAAACATGTAAACATTTTCTAAAATTTCAGTAAATTTCTGTTTTGAAAATATTTTTCCTCATTGCTGTGTTATATATTCCTTTTTTAATTCCCTTAATTTGCCTACTCAAGACGCCCACTTGCCTTCTCGATGGAATCTCCCTTAAGACGACTGGGCTGTATTTTAGAATGTCATGTAAACGTTTATCTTGTAATACTTCATTGGCAATAAATTGAATTCAATAAATAAGTTTAATAAATAGTATTAACCTACAAGAATAAATAGTAAGTTAAAGAAAGAAATAGTATAAGAAATACTGGAAATCACACACAATAGGACAAATAAAAAGAAATATATACAGCAGCTATCACAAGAGAAATGCGCGGCAAGATGATCGGCACGTTCTAAAATAGAAATAAAACATGATTAAATACAAAAACTTGCAGTTCTGTAGAAATGCTTCTTCCCCCAAACCTTGGATATCAGTAGTTCTGGCTTTCAACCAGCGATTTCAATTATTGAAATTTCAAGAATTTTTTTTTCTAATTCAACAACCGACGAATTGAAGATTCATTAACATTAAATATATCCATTACATTACATTAAAAAATAGATAGCAGCTAGCGCTTGAATTCAAAATTAGATAAATCCCATTACACAATTTCCAGCAGAGGTTTCTCCTATCAAAGAGCTGTGATGTACATACGATGTTAGGCAATTTTCATTCGGTACATGTTTCATTTTGAACAAATTTAATAATGGTAAGAATTTTCTTTTTAATGCGTTAACGTAATTTTTATGAATGCTTAATTAATCTGAGTTGCTTTTATTTCTATTCACTTATTTTTTTTCTTGTGTATTTGGAATTTTTGTCATTCGGTTTTAAGTATTATTTTCCTGCAATCTCCTTGGTCCATTTAATGGCTTTTTTAAGTGATTTAAATTGATTAACTACAATCTAATTTGTTTTATTTCTTGACTGATGACATTTGTGTACTCGAAACAGTTATCTTGTGGGATAATAAGCTTAGCATATATTTTCTGTTTGCAAGAATATGATATTATGAGAACGTTCTTGTAGCTAATGATATACTGTCCATGAGCATAACTCTAGCTTTGAAACTGATTGAAAAACATTACTGTAATATTTACTTACTGTTCTTCACCGATAAACAAATACAGCAAATAGTTTCAACAAATGTTTGTTCCAAATCACTGTAATTATTGAAATTTGTCATGGAAGGAAACATTTTAATATGCTAAAAAAAAAGAAGAAAAAAGGTGTCTTTCTTTCTACAACGTTCAACATTTTTTATATGTCTATTTCTCAATATTATAAAAATATAAAAATACATATTAATATCTAGAAGTAGTAACTGAAATTACCTGAACGAAAGCCCTTTCAAATTTTTTAGGTCTTGTTCCATTCCATAAAAGTTTCACATTCAAATCTGGCAACTCCAAAAGCTTAGTTATATCAATGTCATCAACTGTTGCCTTAGAAATATTAAACTCGTAGATATATTCTTCTTTGTATTTCTTAAATACTTCGGAATTGTCAAACGGTTTATATAAACAGAATGTAAATGTTGGAAACTTTACTGAACTGTTCCTTTCGTATTCTACTTTGGTATCCGGAAATCCATTCATGAATTGTAACGTTGTTAGGATGTTTTGATACATGCAAAGTCCTAATGCCGAAAATAAAACGCATATCCAAGTTATTTTGAGGAATTTGCTGGCAGCAGCATTCAATAATCTGTCCACTCCTGTTATGCTCAGAGAAAAATTGCTTTCATTATTACTATTTCTTGATCCACGAATGTTTATTACATTTAGGCCATCAAGGAACTGTTTAATCTTATGTCTTCGATTCTTCGGTCTCCATTCACTGTTGCTTAATTTCTTCGGAAAATGATGACTTGGGTTTACTTTTAGTTTTCTTATCTGTCGGAAAAAAAGATAATTTAGAAATTGTATTTGTATTCTGTATCTTAATTGCTAAATTCCTTTAATAGAAAGCTGTTTATGAATTTTCGATTTCGCAAAAGAATATATAAATCTATTCTTTTAAATTTTAAGATTGTTATATAGGAAACAGAAGGCTTTTTGTATTATTTAATTATATAATAAATTATTTAAATTATGTATATCATTATTTACAGCAATTAATGTAGTGGAATGAGTTGATATTTTCCTCAAATGGCGAATTACATATCATTGTTTTTTTCCCTAATATCCACGGAAAGAAAAGATAATCACAACGGAAATTTCAGAAGAAATAAAACTATAAAATAAATATTTTCCAACGTTCTTCATTAACATTCTCGATATTGTACGTTAATCATCAATTATATTTTTTTTCTAGTATTTCTTATATACACTCATTAACAAAAAAAAGCGACACACCTAGAAGGATTTGTCCGATGGAGACAAGAATTAGTGGAGAGGAAGATTATGTACAGAATAGAAAATGATTAAAATTTCAGACAAATTGAATGATTTATTTCAGAGTTACAGAGTTACAAAGTAACGAGCTCAATAAGGTGTTGACCCACCTCTACCCTGAATGGAAGCTGCCACACGACGTGGCATAGAGTGATAAAGCTCCCTGATGGTCTCCTGCGGTATTTCTCGCCAAATTTGCTCCAATTGTCGGGCTAGGTCATCCCTGCTGGATGCTGTCGCCTTCCCATCATATCCCAGACATGCTCGATTGGAGAGAGATCAGGGGATCTGGCTGGCCAAGGAGGTGTTTCACAAGCTGCAAGACAGGTCATAGCAACACAATTGTCGTATGTGGTCTGGCATTATCTTGCTGAAAAATAAGGCCAGGGTACTGCAAAAGGAAGGGTAGCAAAACAGGTCTCAGAATGTCGTCGACGTACCGGTGTGCTGTAAGTGTGCCGCCAATGACGACCAAACGGGTCCGGCTATCAAGGGAAATGGCACCCTAGACCATAACTCATGGTTGAGGGCCTGTATGGCGTGCAATAGTGAAAGCAGGCTGCCCTGGGCGTCTCCAGACACGTTTGCGACGATCGTCAGGAAACAGTTGGAAGCGGGATTCGTCGCTGAACACTATACGTCCCCAGTCAGCATCATTCCAACCGGATTGAGCCAAGCACCACTGTAATCTGGCCCGACGGTGTGCAGACTTCAGTGACAGGTGGCGTAGCGGTCGGTACGAGCATAGATGTCGCTCTCTCAGCTGTCTGTGAATGGTCATGGTGGACACTCGTGTGCGGGTCACACGTCTGATGGTTGATAACGATGATTCAGGCGCTGTGACAGCTGATCTGACAATCACTCTATCCTCCCGCTCTGCTGTGGCCCTAGGTCGACCGCTACCTTCATGACGCTCAAATCTGCCATTGTCCACCCATTCCTGCCAGCATCTTCTAATCGCCGCATCACTTCGACCCATATGACGAGCGATTCTCCGATTTGCCCAACCTGCCTCTTTCAATCCAATGATACGAACTCTTTCAAACTCTGACAGTTGCACGTAATGTGCTCGAATCCTGCGGCGAGGCATTTTTTAAGTCGTATAAGGTATCCTACCTCGCAATGCAACAGAAATTTTGACCTTCGGTTTGAGAATCGCTTCTTATATACACCTGCTGAGTGCGCAGTTCCGATGCGCTATAGCTCTCGCTATTCATTCATTGGACACCAAAATTTAATCATTTGCATGGGCGGTCCCAATGTCTTTGCATACGAAATTTCATTACAATTGGACAACTCCTTCTAGGTCGTTGTTTTTTTTGTTAATGAGTGTATTTTGTAAACTTTTCTATTTATTTTTTATATTGTTTTGTATGTATTTGTGGATGTGGGAATATATATTTAAAGATATGTAGCTCTTACTAACTGCGTTACTGAGTAATTAGTCATATTGTATAGCTCTGATATTTTTTACGTTTTTAATGTTTTCGGCGGCGTTTTATGCTTCACTTAACAATATATATCAGAATGCTATTCACCTTAGTAAGGAATCATATACTACTTTTTATAAAATTTGTAACAATTTCAGAGTTTAATTTAAGTATGTAACTGTTTTGTTTGCAGAATAAACTGTTTACTAAAATAATTATAATTACTTTAGAGAAAAATTTTGAAAGTGTTTTCGTTAGCTTTTATTTTCTCATGGTACGAAGTCAATGAGAAAGAACAGTTCTAACATATTTCTTTATCTTCGGTTTTACAAAGAGTTCTCAATTTCAAGAACAAATCAGCATAAAAAAGCACACAATTAAAGATTCATTGAGGTATTTTTGGAATTTCCATTCCGTTAAGTTTTAACGATTGTCAGTAGCTCAGTGGAATGAAAAGAAACATAAACAAAGAACAAAAAAAGAAACCCAATAACCGCCGAGTTAAAAAACATCAAAATACAAATAATAATAAAAAAGATAATAAACTAATACCCTATAATACAACTCTTAGCTTATAACAGTCTGTGTGCCAAATGTCCATAAATGAGATAACCTTGTTTTGGGATATGAATAAAATGTTTTGAGTGTTTTTGATAGTTTATGTTATGTTAATTTGAGATCAGATTGAAGGCACTGTGTGAGACTTAAGCAATTTTAGTAATTCAAGATGGCGTCCTGTGTGACCGCTACAAAATAGACAACCTCATATGAAGCAATACTATCTGGTGACGTATCACTTTATATGTTTTTCGGGTCGAGGATTAATTACTTTGATGAAAAGATCATCCACAAACGTTATATTAGCAAAAAATAATTAGAATTTTTTAAAATTCAAATTACATGAAACATCTACATCTTATATTTTGGGAAGAAAGTTTAATAATGAACACAATGGGGAATTAAAGTAAGGAACTTAAAAGTTAAATTAACAAGAAAATTAATGCTTTTAGACAGTCTCAAAAGCGAAGAGGCCCATAATATGCACAATGTTATAAACAAAATTTTATAAACAAAATTTCATCGTTAGGAATCACTTTTCAGCCCCCAACTTCCGATCAGGTCCTACAGGTCCTACACGTCCTACAGGTCTGAATTTTTGGACATGGTCACCTACTTTTTGATGCTGAACACAATGGTGAAAGTTTCATTCTAATATCACTACCCGTTTGACCGCTACAGAGTGTGACATCAAGCAAGCATAACATTTTTGATCCCCTAATTCCAGTCAGGAAGTGGTCCTATAGGTCTGATTTTTTTGGACGTGTCACCTACTTTTTGATGCTTAATGCAATAGTGAAGGTTTCATTCTAATATCTCTAACCTCTTGGCCACTACAATCTGTGACCTCCAGCATATAGAGTGAGACATCCAGCAAGTATAAATGCAATAGCGGGTCCCTATGTTTTACAGGCAAGCTGTAATCTAGGGGCCGCTAAAAAGGAACGGATATTTTCATCATCACAAAATGAAAAATAAACATCGATGTAAACTTCTTCTTAAGAGTCACTTCCATTTATTTTGACTAGAGGTGCCGGGCCTAATTTACCTCTTTAAGGAGTTAATTAACTAGGTGAATGAGTTCGGGGAGAATATAGCGGTGTTAGGCAGTGAAGCAAGAAGGAAGGGGGGGTAGGAGTTTTGTAAACAATGGAGGAGAGAAGAAGGGGCGTGTCGCCACGCAGTTTCGCGGCAACAGAAGGGTGGCAATTGGGTCTGGCTTGCAGTGTTCGGCACCCTACTGTTCTGTTCTCTGTTAGCCCTGACCAGTGCAAGGTCAGTAAATAAAATACAATGTCAATAAATAAATTACAAAATAAATAATGCTGTATAACTTAATTAAGAACACAAAGAGGTTTGATAATAAAAGAAAATAAATATGCATATATATGCATATATATATGAGATAAAAAGGAATAACTTATACCTAACTCCGGAGTTTTCAAAAGAAGTAGATTATACAGATAACATATCACTAACACTAAATAAACATTATATTAGCGTCCTAAGGCGTATGAACAGTACAGAGCTTGGCGGAGATAGCACAGTCTGTGGAAGTTCTCGGGAGCGGTGTGGTAGATCATAGTCAAGTCTGCGATCTCGGTCAATTTAAATGCCGTCTGCGGACGTGCGCAGGTAGGCTACGGTTTGCAGCGAACCATTTTCACTTCACAAGTCGAAAGATTTGAGGGACGCTCATTCGACGCAACGAGTATTCTGTAATGCGAAGTATCGCCTCTTACATCGCAACAAGAAAGAACTCTTAAAATGCACTAGACGCAACAAAAATCCTCGATGCTGCGATTTATTGTGTTGAGCCTTGCTTTCTTTGCGGACTACAGCTGGTTCCTTTTAAGATGGGCCAAGCAGCCTTCGCTAGGCACAGAGACTACCTTCCTTTGATAGGAGCAAGCATGCGAAGGACAGCAAATAACTGGCCCCCTGCCCTTCACGGATGCATCCTTCACACTGTGTATTTCACTGTTTTCCTATAGGTGCTATCCCCCCCCCCCCCCGTAGTGACGTCACCCAATGCAGAAGACGCCGGCCTGTCTTAGTACATGTGTTGACAGGCCGAAAGATAGAAGAAACAAAGAAAGGCAATAACCAGAAGAAAAGCGAAGTTGAAAGTAATAAAGAGGATCTGAGATGAGAAAAGAATGTTGTAAAAAATGGGTGACAGAAAGGAAGGGAGCTGTAAGGAAACAGGCATCTGGCAACTGTTTAAAGAAGACAAAAGCGTTTAGACAAGGTTTGGGGAAATAAAAAAATAAATTTTTTCCAATAATTTTTCATACCAGAGTGATGAAAATAAAGGATAGGAAAGGGAGAAAGGTATAATGAAAGGCATATATAATAAAAGAAAGGCTTGGATCATTTACAATATCATTCATTGTGTGCGGAAGGATATTTTATGGCCGTGAGTGGGATAGTAGAAATGTTAGAATGAGCATTTGCTGAGTGCTAGAAATGTTGAAAGGGAAGAAAGTTCTGATGCTAGGACAGAAAACTTATAAGAAAAGCATATCCAGAGTCAACCATTTCCTTGTGAGTTTACTGTTTTATCAAACCACTCTGCCTAATAATGAAGTTCGTGACAGCAGACAGAAAAGGAGATTGATGTCTTCACTTTTGTAGTGTAGTAGAATTTTGCTGTAATTTAGAGCTGCTGGGCAGTGAAATTATTAACGATATGCTTCTGTTTATGTAATGTTGACGGAAAAGATGCCACAGAAGTGTATAGACCATTTTTTGAAAGAAGACCATTTAATGAGAGATAGAAAGGGCTGTTGGAAAGGAATATGGTTAGATAGGATAATTGAAAGAGAATTTATGAGATGCAGGCTTGAGGAACCTCTTTGACTGGTGTGACTATAAATAATGCAGGAGTAAAAGGTTGGGCTTTAAGTATGCTTGTGACCAGCCATCTACAGAATGATCTATGTGAAACAGAAGTGCTCTGAAGAGTTGAATTTTCACAAGGAAGAAGGCAGAGGAAGAATTAGTCGTGATGCTTGAGATAGAACAAAGATATGGATAAACGTAGAGTTATATATACAGTCTTTAAATCAATCAGAAAATCCTGAAGGACTGGTAAACATCGTGACTGGAATTGTAGCATCCAAAGGACAAAACATATGAAAATGAGAACAATAATAGTGCCGAAGTTTAAAAACGTCTCCCTACTGGGTTTTAGGTACTATTCACAAATCGGTTTAATCTTGGATGAGAAGAAAGAGTTAATGTCCGATTACAATGCGGATGAATACTACACATGTCAGAATCATAACAAACACATTTCCTTCAGGCAAACAGATATATAAAAAGGGCTGTTTAGAAATGCTATTACCATCGCTTAGATACGAAAGATGAAGTCTGAATAGTGTTATTCAAATATTAAAAAACTCAAAGACGTCAATAGATGTCAAGACAAAAGTATCAAAAATATATCGTAACATAATTTGAAGTCTTCCAGCTGCTCATACCCTCTGTGTTTGTGATTCTGTTGCCTCACTCTACGGAATAGAAAAGTGTCTTCAGTCTGGTAAACAGCTACAAAAATTTGATTGAAAGCAGTATGATAGCAGTAACAATGGAAAATGCAACATTTGTTTCTGCTTGCTACAGCATTCAAGGCAATTGTACACTGTTAGTCACTACCAAGCTATTTAGGCCCACTAATAGGCTAAACTTCAATATGCGTACATGTTCTATCATTTCAGTCTCAAAAAAGAATAATTAAATTCAATATACTTATAAACTTGAAGGTAAAGAACTAACTTCTCATAAAGAAATCAAAGATCTTGACGTTATCTTCTTGTCTATTCTCTCTTTCAATTCTAACTTTTAATTCAGTACAAATAAAGTCAATAACTTCTGGACTTTGTGATTTGCAAAAACAAAGTCTTTAACAAAATTTTCACTCTAATTCTTTTTTATAATTCCTGAATATGCTCTCATTTAGACGATGCAGCAATACTTTGTGTCCTTTAGAAGCAACTTATATTAAATTGAAACTTATATTATTAAAAAAGAAACCTAAAAAAAGGTTTCTGAAATTCATTTTTTGAAGATATTCAAATGCTATCCTGATGAAATCAGTGTAGCACTCTTCTATATATATCTTTTTCATTCCATAACCGTAAGAAGACGAAAAGCATCACTGATTATTATTCTATATAATGTTCTAATAATAAAATCCATAATCCCAGTCTGCAATCTGCGGAAATTAATTTCAATGTAATCATCACTCATACTTTTTTCTTATGCTTATTCTCTCCATAATCCTCCTTTTATGCATACGTTTGTTTGTTTTTGTCCTAGATACTACAACTGAACATCTGTTTATCTTCTTTATTAAAATGAAAATAAAATGTCACACAACGCAACTTAAATTACTCAAAAATTATTATTACTTTTAATGTTCTTAAGAAAGATATAGAAAAATTTAAAATTACCTTAAAAATGTAAAAGAAGAATTCAAAAATCTCTATGCAGTTCAGAAAACAAAAGCCCAAGAAGGTTCCCAAAATTCCACCAACGTCGGATAAAAGAGATGCAAAAGTATACCAATTAAATTCTTTTATAATTATAATTTTATTATTCATGAGAAGAATTCTAAAATAGCTTTCTTTCAAAGATACCACATCAGCAGAAACTTCAAAGATATATTCTTCACATTTCCTTGGACATTGGCGAATGCAGTCTGGTTTCTTTTTCATTATCTGTATTGATGCCATAATAGATTCATTAAAACTCTGACAGGAATTGCATTCCGGTAGAGAACTGTTCAGATAAGGTAATCTGTAAAATAATATAATATTAAAAAAGAACTAGCTTTATGTTTTAGTGATAAATTAGCTGATAGTAAATATATAATTTAACGTGTGAAACTCGGTTAATATAACGAACATAAATAAAGAAAACACTATAAAATAAACTAAAAAAAAAAAACATTTGAAATGTGTGGACTAGTTTGAGTTTTTTGCAGGACCCTTTGTCAACTTCTGAAATAAGAAGTAAGATAGTCAGTATATAAAGGAAAAACAACCAATCAGTGAACGAGTTGACTACTCTGAAAGAAATAGATAAAGAGTCAATTATCTTTCCTATGCAAAAGAAAGCTGATTGATATTTAAAAGGATCAATCTCAAATATCAATAGGTTTATCCACATTTATTGATATCTTTTGATCCATTATTTAAACGTATCTATTATTTAAACCAAATAGGTTCAACCTATTTGCTTGAACCTAAAATTTAAATAAAAGAAAACACCTATGTAGTGTACGTCTTATATAATATATATGTATATTTACGTTCTAAATTTAAATTGCAAATGATTGATTGAAATCTTTGCATTTCTAAACTCGAAGCTTCAAGTTTGGACATTAGATAATATGCCTAATTTTGAAGTATATATAATTATTGCTTCTTATTTAAGGTAATTATTTAATTTATTTATTTCTTTTGTACTTTAACTCAATATTTAGGATTTTGCTCTTTTTATTTTAATTTTTATTTAAATTTTAGATAGTTATATTTAAAATTTAAATTTAAGGAGAGCAAAGTCTTAATATATTACGTTTTTGCTAAATTAGTTCTAAATTACGCCGCTGAAGACGTGGTGGTAGACTTCTGTTTTATCACCATAGAAATGGTAATCTGAAATTTGAATTGGCATTTTCAGGCAGTGATTTGGTCTTTACATTGGTTTCAAATTTCATATCACTGTCCAGCTATATATATATATATATATATATATATATATATGTAAGAGAATCATGTTTTGGCTCAACCCACATGATATATTCCCAGAAATCCACCATTACTTAGGCTATATAACCCATGTACACTTCTAAATACGGTTAACTTGAAGAAGATTCTTTACGAATCGAAACTAGTAGTTTTAATGTTTGTATTGAAAATATATTTTACTTTTAAATAAGTCCATCGGCGTACACGATTTTAATATATTTATCAGCGCACGGTAACAAAACATGGTAAAAAATTAAAATTAATACGAAAATTTGTCAAAGCATTAAGAGCTTGTAACTTTTATTGCAATATCATTTTAAAGGCCAATGTTACAAACTGTAGTCAACATTGATTTAAAATTAATTTAATTTGTTTTAAATTAAAGCATTTAAGATGTAGTTTTAAAAAAAGGCCAGACACACAATTAAAAAAAAAAGGTTAAAGTCACTGTTTTTACGTGAAAAAGATCGGCAAGTCCGATCGTAGGCTGGTCGAGATTTTAATGTGTTTTTATGTTGTTTAATTATTGTGTGTCTACAATTTTTTAAAACTACATCATTAATTTCACATATGTTAAATTTCTACACGTATAAAGTATTCATGTTTTCTAAAAATCTTTAGAAAAAATAATCTTTTTTCTAAAATTAAAATACATTTCAGATAAAAAGCGAAGATAAATACAATAACTCACCTACAAGACAAATTATGATATAATTTGTTTTCAATACATTGATCTGTACATTTTTCAACGTCATCTGGATTTTTACAATGATGGTTTGGTAAATCTAAATTTAATATCTAAAAAAAAAAATAAATAACATTACGTTGCTCAGATAAACTAAGTAATTTCAATGGAAAAATATATACATTATTAGATTTCGAGCAATTTCAAAGTATAGAAATATTGTGCAATCTGGCTACTATTTTTACCACCAATCAATTAGCGGGAATTGCCTTTTTAACGGCAATACATCCATATATGTCTATGCATGAATATTGTATTGAATTAGGGCCGCTGCAACTACACCAATGTTCATTGACTCATTTGTACTATTTGCGCACTCATTTGAAATCAGTTTCTAAGTAATTAATACAATCATTTCGAAGAAACAGTGTAATCTGGAATATATGTTCCTCTATGTTCTGTGAAACCAGCACAATCTCCAAGGAATCCATGTTGAGAAGAAGTGTTGGACTGGAATCTCTTCATAGCTGCCCAATCAAGGCGGTTTATTTGTATGTATGAAACGAAGCGAAGTCATCGTTGAAATTTTTGAATATATTATTCTATTACTGAATATTCTTTCCCCGTATGATCGTGGAATGATGAGTATACGTTGTCTTCAGTCCGTAGCGGAGAATTCACTAGCACTGCGGAGAATACGCTACAGTAGCACTAGCACTAGAGGAGAAAACACTGGCACTGGGCTGCAAGAATCACTGAATTGAAAGCAAGCAAGTTTCTATCACAATAAGTATACAGGTTCAGCAATGAACTCAAACGTAACTTCTTCGGGTAGTTCTTTCTTCATATTTTTTAATAATGAACTCATTATTCTAAAATTCTTGTCAATAGCTCCTAAAAATGTCAGAAGATGAACTTTTTAATACTGAAGCAGCTAAGAATTTTGAATGCCGCAGATATTTTTCCTTTCTTCAATTTTGACTCAATAAATATTTGCCATGGCATAGACACAGACCTGTTTTAAAACTCTGTTAGGATTTCAAACGCCATTTTCCAGTGTCAAGTTATTAAGGAAAATGAAGCATTAAATAAATAAATCTTGAAGAATAGCCAAGAATTCATTGTAGCGCCAAAAATGAATTAAAAATTTCCAATGATTCCTACGGGACTTATAAAATTAATAACGCAGGGGGGGGGGAGAAAATGGAAATTGCAGAAATATAAAACAGAGTAAAGTTAATCTGCACAGTGTAAGTAAAACAAAAAAGAACTTAACTAAATTAAAATCAAACAGATCCAAATAAGCCTAATAAACAATTTATCAAACCTAACTAACACCTATTTACAAAAATTAACTTTATACATTTGAAAAGGCAAAATAATAAGGAATAATTCACTTCAAACTTAAATAAAAATAATTTAACAATAACATGAACACTATCTGAATTTTCAAGTTTAAATCAATTTAAATATTTATCAATAAATCCTGGGATAATAAAATTATATACAATTAAAAAAACAACTTTTCGTCATATTGAGCCTAAAATAACTTAACATTAAAACTTCAAACGTAATTCAAAATTTTAACGTTCGTCAATTTTAGGTTTAGGCATAAACTAAAAGCTTTGCATTAAAATTTCAAACACAATTTAAAAATATAACTTCCTTCGTATTCAGGCCTAAGCATAAAGTAAAAAACTTTACATTAAAGCTTCAAAGCTATATTTTCTGATGCAAGTTTTGCTGAGTTAGAAAATATTAAATTCTTTTTGCTTCTCCTATCAACTTATTAAACTAAGTAGTCTTACATTGATAAAGAAGATCTCAAGCATAAATGAACGTCCTTATTTGTAAGATGGCTTCGATGGTTTAGAGATCTTAGTCGCGAGGATAGCAGAGCAAATTAAATGGGAAAATTCGATTGTTCCCATTTGTAAGATGGAGGCAATGGTTAAGAGGCTCAAGTCGAAATTTTTCCCAATGGCGATGTGTTTTCTCCGATGCCGATCTGGTATTCGCTACGATAATAAGCTAATTCCTGATTAGAATCCAAAAATTCTCCATTGACGTAATGATTTACCGAGCAATGAGTTCCTATTCACTTTGATGGTGACACAGCTTTCCAGGGTGAAATACCCGTCGCCAATCGAAAATCTCCATCTTTTTGAAGTCATTTATGGTCGGCCAATAACTCACTATTCCTGTTGTATTCCAACTCCATGAAGGAATCCAATCAACCCTCCATAGAAGAGATCACGTTTAGGCTTCAATATCACATAAAAAAAACTTAAAATTCAGATAGTTAATTTAAAAGAAGCGAACTCAAGAAGAAGTCCAATAAAATAGTCTCGGACAATCTTGTCAAAGACAAAAAACAAAACCTCCCTGAAAGAAACTAGGGATGAAGATTAAATATCTTCAATATTAAAAAAAAAATCGTAAAATTCTCTCTTTTTTAATCTTAACATCGATTTTTATATGATTATTAGTATCATGCGAAGCACGTGGAAACGAGCCAACAAGCAACGATCATTCCCCAAAAATCCCGAGGAATACCCAGTTGGAATTCTGATTCAACAATCCCTTCTCATACTATCAAATTACTAAATAAAGCTCACAGATATGAGTTTGAAACTAAGAATTAACTTCCTCAAATCCTCTGGAAACGAGACTTTTAGTGTGGTTTCACTATTGTAAGTTTTCATATAAGGTATTTTTGAATTCTAGAAGAAAAGGCTTTTTTTTTCCTTGCATAAGTAATGTTTATTTATATCCTGAAGGATATTTAAATTTTGTTCTATTTTTTTTTTGGTTACATTGTTTTCGCCAAATTTTAGTATATTGGTACAATGAGTTGACATTATACATTAATATGTGACTACTATCTATACATCTTTAATGACAAGGGTTTCTGGCATTTTTTGGGCCGAAAAAACATTGCTAAAACATTAATATTTATTAAGAAGGAAGTTAAAAATGGAAAAAAAAAACAAGTATGTTTGCTTTTTTTAATAACAAATGTATTTAATAAATAAAAATAAATGATTATAGTGCTAGCGCTCAGAGTTGAAACTCCCACAATGCAAAGCAGATTATAGATTGTCCTTTCCTGGCCGTTCGCTAACATTTAAATAGAAGAGGTCGTTTCTCTCTATTTCAATGTTGGCGAACGGCCAGGAAAGGGCAATCTACAATCTGCTTTGCATTCTGAGAGTTTCAACTTGAGCGCTAGCACTGTACTACAGTAATTCATTAATGATGGAAAATTGGAATGTCTTGGACATATCTCCTACATAGTAGATAGCTAGTATATGTATCAATGATGTCATTTGATTCAGCCTTAGCCTTATCTGGGTGCTCAACAAGTTATATGGCATTTTTATATTAGAAAATCCGCCTATTAACTAAACTTAAATGGAAGGATTTTTCATTTATTAACATTAACCAACAATACAATTAACTACATTTTAATAAGTTACCCATGTTTATTTGAACTACTTCAATCCTATGGCTTAATGATATTCTCGATACTCTCGATATTCGATATTCTCGATACGAATACTCGATTCGATCAAAGCGTTGTAATGGTGTTCAACTGAACGGAGAAACACTTTCCAACTACATCTTAATGCTGATACTGATGAAGATTTGTATAGTTGTAAAGAATTTATATTAGCAAAATTTTAAGTGCATAATACATACATAATAAGAAAAGTAAGCATAAAAACGCACACATTTAAAAAAGTCACTGCATTATTTTTGGAAATTTCGAACCGGAAACTCAAGACAGACTATATCGAGTTCGTATCTCTCGTCAATTGGATTCGCCAAGTACTCATACCTCGGTGGAATCCAAAGAAAAATAAACAAAATACGTTTTATTTATTTATTGCCCTTTTTATTATTATTTTGTTTGTTTTTTTTATTTTTTTTTTTAATTCTAGGGTCATTGTTTCATCAATTTTGGCATGAACCTCGAAACAAATCTTGGTCTTGGTTTACCGAAACAAATTTCCAAAACTGAATCCTTTAAACGTGTGCAAATTTAAGAATTTACATTCTTAAGAGTAGTTTCGTGGATATTCTGTGATGGCCATTGTTTATAAAGCTGTTTACAATCTATAAAAGTCGAACCCTACTTTTACACTTTTCAAGTGACTGAAAAAATGGTGTAAATTGAGGGAAAGGATAAATAAAGGGAAATGATTTCCCATAACAACAACATTAAAGATACAATGTTCAATATATAGAATGCTTTGTAATCTATGCTTGATACTTTTATAACACAGAGGACTGTCAAATATTTATAATTATTAAATATTTAATTTAGAAACGATATCGAAACCAGAAAACTACCACCGTCACCTCCTACGCCGACATAGATTGTCACACTTTAACTGGGATACATTCATTCATTCATTCAATCGCCCGTAACACCCGTGCCGGGTTTGGACGCTCTCCTTCCAGAGGAGTTAGAGGCTAGATACCGCAAGAGGGCGCCAACCCCAAGGGAAGAAACGAACAACACAGAAGAAAGGAAAGTGAAACACCCATGCCACTGCCGGGATTCGAACCCAGGTACTGGCACATTGGACGCCACGGCTGGCCATCGCCGAGACCGCACGACTACGCCAGCACGGCTAACTGGGATACAGCCACCATTCTATCTCAACCCTCCACCTACATTTCCAGGAGCATTGAAGAATGTTTGTCAACTTAAATGATGCCACCTCAGTCAATTTAAATGATGGCCCAAGCCTCCAACAAATTTGGAAATGGCTTTTCTTCCCCAACACCCCGTGTTAGAAAACGACAATCTTTCTTCGGTTCCCAAATTTTCCCGCGCTAGCTAACCTTCCCTCTAACTTCCATTTTCCAACCAAAACCAACATTTCCCCGCTCCAAATGAGAGCTACCTTTCTCCCGTTCGCTTTTTGACGATGTATTTATAATAGAGTTGCCCTCCCAACTCAGACTTGAAGACGATTCCTGAACACTAGGACATGAAAGGCCTCGTCTATCTTCCTTTCAACAATGTGGGAAATACCCCTGTGTCCCGTATATGTAGACTATTATTAATTCTGTTATGCAATACTTTAAAAATCAATTAACTTTCGAATTAATATTTTTAAATGTTTGAAACAATTTTTGTGCAATCAATATCTGATGTGAGGGGAGAAATGTTGTTGCAAACATTAATATAGTTTTAACTAATAATCCTACCTTTGTTATTTGTACTGAAATATCGGTGGCAAACCGAGGTACAACTGCCATTCCTTCTTGAATTTGTTGAAAATTGGGGTTTTCTTCGGATGCAATAAAAAATATCTAAATAATTTATATTAAATTATATTACCTGTATATTAAAAACTGATTAACTTTCTTTATTGTTATATAGAAAAAGGGTGAATATAAAAATATGTAAGTAATATTAGTCAATTAGACAAGAGATTTAACGTGCGTTAGTACATTTTTACAGTAAAATAAAACAAAGAACGCACATAACTAAACAAAACACAAATTCACTGAGCTATTTTTTGATATTTGTGCTGGAAATCGGAGACAGTACTGTTTAAAGGCTTATTGGCCTCTCTTCAGCCCGATCCGTCCAGCATACCTAGCTCAGTGAAATGGGACGATATACAAAAACGGACAAACATACAAATCAATGACCCCTGAATTACAAAAACATCGAAATAAAATCAAAAATATTAGTCAAAATATTTTTTTTTTTTTATTTTGAAAGTATTGTACAAGTAGGCCTCAGCGGAGGGTGGGAATTTTTCCACGCTCTTTCTCCTCCAAAAGGGTCCTAGGGTCTATTCACCCCTCTATAAAATGAGTACGGGTTTATTACCCGGGAGTAAAAGGCGGGAGGGCGTCGGGCCGGCCCCTCGACCCCAACTTCCTCCCGTAGGCTATTTGTCGGGAGCCTATCCTCCCGAGCCCCAAAAGATCTATTTCAGATCAGTTGAACGTGGCCACTTTAACTTTAAAGTATTGTATATATTATCAGTTGGAATTAAGTATCACAACATACAATTTTAATAACCTTTTTTACATTAAGTAAACAATTAAGACAAGATTTTGTTTATTAAGACTGAATAGAAAACGTTGTATTTACCCGTTGGTAGAGGTTTCCTGAAAACCATTCAGGTGCAGGAGGTGGAGGATAAAACTTCACATATGAAATCGATCCAAATAAAGGAAAGAGATCGGCTACATTTAATTTTAAAAAAATGAAATAATAAAATTTAACTTTCTTATATCATCTTAGATTTCTATAAAATATTAGGAAGCATTAATTTGAAATTTATTATTTCCTTTACTTAATCAGTAGAAAGAAATTAAGTAAAATGCTATTGTGACAATTATTTACAGTAAAATGTTATTGTGCAGAAATTTCAAAATAGAATTCTATAATTATTAATAAAAACCTAAGTTCTTTTCTTTCCTTCCTTTCAATGAAGAATAATAAAATAAATGATATCATCTTTCAGAAAGCCTCAAAGTTTTTAAATTAGCAAGTCATAAATGGAAGGAAGTAATAAAATTCTGCATTTTGTTAAATCTACGTATAAATTTATCTAGTACCAATATTTAAAATACATGCTGTTCAAAACCTATTATTATTATCTTTTCTGCAAAGTCATTACTACTTTACAAATATACACTTGCTTTTTAATAATCCATTATCCACAGTATGGATAACATATTTTATCTACTATCAAACTAGCCTACTAGCAAAGAAGAAAAGTAAATAATACGAAATAAATTTCGTTTACAAATAGTTAAAAGAAATATTTTTATTCTTTCAAAGGATTTCTGTATCAACATAATAATAAACAATTAAAACACAAAGGTAGCAAATCACTATTTTACATAAATAGATCGTAATACAAAAATATATATAGAAAAGAAATGTTTTGATTCGACATGCGAAACTTTTGTCAATCTGTCAACAAAGATGTGTTCATGGGCACGGCCATTTCGGCATTATTGGCTGAAGTAGTTATGATAGTTATTGAAAATAAAATTACTCATTTATTTGTTAATAATTCTATTTATTTCTTGGCGAGATATATAGATGATTTTTTTTTTGGTTGTTAACAGTAATAATTTAACCGAAATTTTTGAAATGTGTAATAAAATTAATGGAGATATTGAATTTACTTTAGAAAAGCAGGAAAGAAACAAATTTCCGTTCTTGGACTGCCTTATTATAAGGACAGGTCATGATAACCATCAAACTACTGTTTTTAGAAAAGAAAATAATTCTACTAGAATAACTAACTTTAATTCATGCACCATTAAACAAACAAAATTGAATGTTTTGTCTAATTTTTGTTTTTTAAAAAAGCTTTTACTGTTTATATTAAATATACCTTTCTATGTGAAGAAATCCAAAATTAAGTTTTATTTTTCAAAGCAATGATTGCCCCTCCTCTTTTATGAGGGGCGTTCAAAATGAAACGAGCAGGAGTGAGTAATGGGCAAACCGGTGACAGAAGGATAATATCGTTGCATGTGTAACCAAGATTGGTTCGGACACGAGTGAGTGCGGAAGTTCACAGCCCACGCTAGAGGGTCACGGGTGCAAGTCACGTGACTAAAAGCTAGCAGAAGCATACGTCAATCGTCCAACGAGGTCATTCACGTTGTAAGCAGTGAAACAGTGCAATGGAGGCGTCTAAAGAAGAGCAAAGAGGTGTTGTTCGTTTTCTGACAGCAGAAGGAGTAGGGGGAACGGACATTCATCGAAGAATGTCACAAGTGCACGGTGAACACTGCATGTCCCTTGCAAGGGTCAAGGCGTGGCACAAGCGCTTCAGGGAAGGACGGGTGTCGTTAGCCGATGATGCACGGCCTGGAACACCACACCGCATTACCGATGACATCGTCCAGCTGATTGATGAACTCGTTACCCAGGACCACCGAGTTACAGTGAAACACGTCGCCGACGAGGTCGGATTGAGCATCGGAAGTGTTCACACCATCATCACAAAAAGATTGAAGTGGCGCAAAGTGTGCGCTCAATGGGTGCCCCACAGTCTTCAACCTCAACAGAAAGCATGTCGAATGGCCCACTGTATTGATCATCTGCAGCGCTATGCCAGTGAAGGGAATGAGTTCCTGGCACGAGTGGTGGCTGGAGATGAGTCTTGGTGTCATCACTTCGAACCAGAATCGAAACGACAAAGTCTCCAGTGGAAGCATCCAGGGTCACCACCACCAAAAAAATCCAAGGCCATCCACACAAGTGCAGGAAAGGTTATGCTGACGTTCTTCTTTGACCAAGACGGCCCACTTCTGATAGACTTCCTGCAGCACGGGACAACAATGAATGCCCAGCGTTACTTGCAAACCTTAACCACCCTTCGTCAAGTGATCAAATCGAAACGACCAGGCAAGCTCACCCGTGGGGTCATTCAGCTCCACGACAATGCAAGGCCCCATACAGCCAACACAATCACGGCACTCTTGCAGAAATTCAAGTGGGAGGTTCTCGATCACCCTCCTTACAGTCCAGACCTCTCTCCCTGCGATTACGCCATTTTTGGTCCCCCTAAAAAAGGCTCTGAGGGGCAAACGATTCACCTCGGACGACGACTTCAAGCAGTACGTGCGGAACTGGTTCACAAAACAGCCCCGGGAATTTTACGAGACAGCCATTCATCGCCTTGTATCGCAGTGGGACAAGTGCCTCAACAGCCAGGGCCAATACTTCTGACATACCTGTACTGGTTTCTGTTCCTAGGCCTCCGGCTCGTTTCTTTTTGAATGCCCCTTATATTTATGTGTTGTTATGTATATTTATATATGTGTTTCAAACCCAGTATGAATATGACAGATCATGGACCGGTGTCACATAACGTCAAGGGCCAATCAAAATTCATCTTGCCCGAGGTCCCGCACCCTCCTAGCGCCGGCTCTGGTGGGAGCCTTAAGGCTCAAGACTGGTGGTGAGTGGTGTTACACCCATTCAGCAAGTAGCCACACAATGCTCTACAAACAGCATTCGAGTCAGGAGTATGTCCTGCAAATGACTATTTTTTTTTTTTTTTTTTGAAATAAATGCTTCCTTTTTATTTTTTTGAAAGACCATTCAGCATACACTTTCCAAGTAGAGCTGAGTGCGAATTTGGATCAATTCCTGTAATCACAGATAAGTTTGTTTGGTATACGGATGGATCCAAGACTGCCAATGGCTCCGGAGCAGGTGTGTATTATCTAATTGGCGGGTATGGTTTTTTTTTTATAACATGGGTAATCTCACAACTGTCTTTCAAACAGAAATCTTTGCAATTCTTGCTTGTACTTGCATATGTTTGGACAGAAACATCAGCAATAAGAATATTTATATTTTTACTGATAGCTAGGCAGCACTGAATGCTATGAATCAGTGCCGCATTTCGTCTAAGATCGTCTTTGATTGCCTCAAAACTCTGTCTTTGATGGAACAGTTCAATAAGGTTCCAGGACACGTCTTTTCTGTGTGCCAGGACACAATGAGGGCAATAAGAAAGTCGATTCCTTCGCTAAGAAAGGATCGGAGATGATCTTTATTGGTTTATCGGAACTTGTTATTGGTTTATCCAATAAGATGATTAGGAAGATCTTTCTTAAGAAAATAAGAGCTTTACAGCTCAAACTATGGCACAGGCTTGAGGGTCAAGAGGCAAGCCAAGATGCTAATACATGGTCCAAATATTAAACGTTCCTGCGAGCTTTTAATGTTACGGAAAAAAGAACTTGGTATTGTTGTTGGTCTACTTACTGGACATTGCCGTCTTAACAAGCATTTATGGCTTTTTAGCTTAAAAGACGACCCTGTTTGTAGAAGTTGTCATTCGGAAGATAAGACTTCTTCACACATCTTATGTAACTGTGAATATTTCACTGCTTAAATCTTAGGATCGTTTTTCTTGGAACCAAAGGATTTGTGTACGGTCCCTATATATAAACTACTGGCGTTTGCCATAGCTACTGGTCTTTTTAGAGATTAAGGTTGGGGATAGTACAATAGACCTCAGGTCGCGGTGCTAGGTATTTCCACCCATCTTCTACATTACATTACATTATGTTCCATGTTTAAATCACTCTCTTAAACAAATTACTGTCAAATATTAATACTAACGTTATAAATAAGAATTATAATATTATACATTTCAATGACAAAATGTCGCAAGATGAGATCTAAGAGAAAAAGAATTTGATCTATTCTATTCCATGCAGTGAATGCAACAGAAGTTATTACGGGATGACAGAATTTGAAAAAAGTGACGAAAACAACATGAAATAATTAGAAAAGATTTAACGTCCAGAGAGAATTAATTAACGAAAAGAAAAGAAAACAAAACCGGCACTTGAATTTTGATTATTCAGATGCCGTTTTTGTTTTCTTTTCTTTTCGTTAATCTTTTCGGTAAACATGAAATGATGTTTGAGCAATTGAATCAGGACCAATGTACTATTGTTAAACACTTTATTGAAACTGGTCATCAACCTAACTTCCGTAAAATTAATATTGTTTGCTTTGGGAAAAAGTTTTTTTCACTTAATTTTTAGAGAATCATTTTATATCTGTAGTAACCCCTATATCAACTTAGGATTGTGCAATCACATGATCAGGTATTACATTAACACAACTTTTTGATTTGTAACTGCCTGATTGACAAAAGTTCGCATGTCGAATCAAAACGTCTCTTTTTTTATACATATTTTTGTATAGCGATCTGTTCATGTAAAACAGTGATTTGATTCCTTTGTGTTTTAATTATTTATTATTATTTTTATTCTTTTGTTTCCATAATTCGGATTCTTTTTTTCTTCACTTATTAAATAACGTGTTAGTCAGTTACTAATTCATCTATTAGCTTTGTTCACAATATAAATATGACGTTACTGAATTTTGATAATATATGTTTCAAGGAATGATCCAGCTTGCTATTAAAAATGTATAAATTGAAGAAATATTCATAAGAAGAAGTACAGAATTTTTATACTCAAACATGGGGTTGTACGAATACTGCGAAAAAGATAGCAGCACTTATATCGTTATATTTAATTTTTCAATATTACAGTAGTTTTTTGTATGGTAACTCTTGAAAGACAGATGGAGTACTTCCAAATTACATTCTCATTATATAATTCTTTTCAGAAAATAAATGTATTTGTCCATTTTATTTTATTATAGTTCCCTGTAATTTTTAGGCTACCAAAGTTATAGTCAAAACAATATGTTTTCACATTCAACTATATCAAGATTTTTGAAAGAAAATTTAGAATATGAAAAAATTTATACATATATAATATACATCGACAAAAATTTCCTCTGTATTAAAAGAGAATGTAATATTTTTATCTTAAAAAGTGATGGTTATGCAGTTTTGATAATGGAATTTTGAAGTGGTATTTTCATTATATTTTATTTCAATTACGATTTCAAACAACAGATTATAAATTTGAATGATGTTGCATTATCGTTTGCCACCAATATAAAAGAGGTAATGAGAGCATGATCAGCCTTTCCAAAACCCAGAATCATCAAAGTGCGGCATCACGATTATGATAATAATAAAAGATGTCGTAAAAATATTCTTTGATAGATAAAAGTAATTTATCCAATGTTCTATAATTGAGAAAAGAGGACATTACATCATATAAATGATTATAAATAATTATTTGATGTAAAGGTTCGCGATTGATGAAGGACACACAAAAATGATTAAAATAGATATAACAATGTAACTTGTTTCGGTTACCATTGCGGTGTCTGAAAACTATATTGATTAAAATTAATTGTCGTAATATCAATATATTACGAGCATTAGCAGAGTTAAAAGTCTTTATGTAAATTCAAACAAGAAATCACAATTTAACGTCCACTGATAATAGCCCGAAATAAGACAAGCAAAAAAGAATTGTAATAAAAATATTCCCATTTATAATTCTTTTCTAAAATCATTAACAATATCTTTCTTGCACATAATTCTTTTTTGCTTTAAATTAAACTAGTGCACAATGCGTTCATACAGTTTTATGTCTTTTCGAGTTGATAATCCAAAGTTCTAAAGTTGATCGAAAATAAAGTTCCTAGTTTAACACTGAATTTGATCACTCGATGCAAATAATTTTTCTGTAATATTATCATTGCACTCTGAATAGGCTGCATAAAGTCACTGTTGTAAACTCAACATACAAATACTTCATTGAACCAGAATATCTTCAGATGAATACATCTTCGATATATATAAAAAGACAAAAACAACTTACTTAATCTCTTCATCAATCGGTATCGATTGACTTCCAGTAAGTCAGCATTTTTCATCTAATCCTCTGACAGCCCTTATTCGTCAGATTCAAAACATACGATTCGTAATCTAAACATGGCGCTGAACGTTCGATGGCTTGGTTCCAAGAACGCGGATCGCAATCTTTCCCATAGTCGTACAAATAAAACTAAAAACATAATATTAAAGAAACCTCTTCTTCCTTAATTATATCCTTTTACTCTCAATATTTCGAATCCTTTAGCAGGACCCTTCTTCTCAGAGATTACAGAAAATGTCGAGATAACTCACATTATCTCTAAACATTTAAAACAGAATTTAAGAAGGGTCCTGCTAAAGGATTCGAAATATTGAGAGTAAAAGGATGTAATTAAGGAAGAAGAGGTTTTTTGTGATTTATTTATATTTCAGAAGGAAGATGAATTTTTGGACTTTCATTATAATATTAAAGCTTTAAATACTATCCTGCAAGGAGTATAAATATTGCACTGTTACAAATAGGGAAAATCAATACTTCCATTGATCGAAGTATTTTTCATTGAAGTATATCTTCAAAATGTGTATCCGAAGCATCAGCGATTTGAATTCAATCTTCGAATTCAACTTAACGACACAAAAACTAAATGTTCATCTGAAATTTTACAATGCAGCTACAGTCCTTTGATACTACCATTTCTGTTCAAACAATGGGAGCATCACTTCAACTCTTCTCATAGTTTTAAAACAATATGAACTGTAGTGTCTCGCTCAACAATAGTTCATCAATTCAAATTAACTTGAAAACACAAATACAAATTGAATCTATTAATTTTCATTTTTACGAAAATTATAAATGTGCTTTCTCAAACATAAGGGATCGCTAAGAGAGTGAGTTTAACAAGAATTTACGACCAATCAAAAAGACTATGAAGGTCTAGTTAATAGTGCAGGAGTGTGGGTAGGAGGCATATTGTGATGCTGTACAAGTCGAACTATATGTAGGGGATGGCGAAGGGAAAAGTGGAAAAGGCTATGCAAACCTGTTGTATGATGAACTTACTTTCTAATGTATCCATCAATCATAAAAGAAATTTTTAATACATATTACAGTTAAGAGAGCCTTTTGAACAGCTTCTAGCAATACCATATTCAAAGAGTAAATCAATAATTATACTAAAATAGATGTGCTGGGCGGGTAATCGTTTATTCTAGCCTAGTCAAAAGGCTGGGATGAACGAATACCCCCCAAGTTTTATTACTAGTACCATCAGACAATCTTTGCAAAAGTTATATAATTCAACAATGAATGTGAAGCAATAAAACCAACTTATACTTATCAATCCCCTACAACTATACTTTATTAGCAGAAGTCAAAAGGGTTCTTCAGAAAAACATAGGTGTTACTAAGGTTTTACATATAAGTGTTACTGAAAAAAAAACCACACCATTCAACAATCGTCAACAAAAAAGTAAGAGATCTCATGTACATTTTTTAATACCAATAAAAATAATAGCATTTACGGCACTCGTTGCATAAATAAATAGTGGCTGTATATACGGGAGACGAACCGGCCCCTATAAACCCAACATGCGGAGCATAGGAGAGCCATTCGTACCGATAACTCTAATGACATCAGTGGCCCATGGTACCAGTATATAAAACAGACCATACATTAGATTTTGATTAATCAATTCAGTCACTCAGAGAAAGTAGCAATTATTTACGTAAAGTTAAAGAGTACCTTTTTATTAGGCATCTATATAATGATAAGCTGTCATTAGACTCGGTCAACATTTAAAACGTTAATTAGGCATTTTTTTTCCACTTCTCCCTCTTCTCCCACTACACAAAGTAGTGGGAGGGGATATAGTGGGAGGGGAGGGGGATGGTCTCTCACCCCAACACCATTGAATCAATGCTTATCTGCTTTTTGATTGGTCAAAAATTAATTCTAATTGCACTCTATTAGTGATCAAAGAAATTTTAAAAAGGACATTGCAATGGTCTCCGAAACTAGTTATGTTTTCATATCTCTTTTAATCATTTCTTTGTGTTCTTAATCGATTACGAACCTTTAAATTTTACTTATTACCAACGTTAAATTTTATTCGTCAATCATTTGTTTAGTTTTTCTATTTGCCTGCCATCTTTCTATTTAGAAACTGATAAAAATCAATTTATAAGTTTCTTAGCAGAATCTTTCTTAAGTTTCTTTTAGTATAAAACATTTTATTTATATATTTTTTTAATTGTTCAAATTTCAGTGTTGCATATAATGTTGTTTTAAAGTTCAATAATCTGCTTCATCAAATTAAATTTTGTCTTGTAATTAAGTTTATTATCATATTGTCTCATGCATAAAACATCATATTCTTTCTATTTATTACTTTTATTTAACACTGCAGAAAGCAAACAGTTATTTTTTAAATAAATATAAAACCAACATGGACTAAAGTATATTCGTTACAGATATTCTGAAACCACAATAATTCATCAAATTCGTTTTGAAATACGCAAAATAACTATATGCAAGAAACTTCTAGGGAATGTAGAGTAGTAAAAATTGAATACTTCTTGATTAGCAACACTGGTTCAAAAATGTACCAATTCCCTTCTGTATCCAATTTTTTATTCACTTCATTACGTTCAATGGTTTTGCATGGAAAGCATAAGACAACTTATGCTGTTGTTATGGCTAGTACAACACATAATGAACTTAGTTAAGCTTATCAATAGGTCACTGTTGTGTTTGATTGCATTATTTTTCAACAGATGCTCGAAGTAACGGCTACCAACGCAGTCATTTCCTTCTTGAATTCCATGCAAATGTTTGTTATACTTGTTTGTGATAACCCCTGTACAAGGTAAGATCCAAGCTACTATCAAAACACATCGGATTTTGAACAGTTATTTTACTCAATTACCTTTTCTTTCTTTTTCTTTAATATAATTAGAAGTTTTATAATTAACATATTTATTGTCAACATTTTGCTTAAACATTTTCCATTTCAATTATTTTTTTGTGCAACCCAATTTTATCCTATCATTCATCATAGCTTTACATTCAAAAAACACATGTTCCCATCCCTAAATTTTCTTAAACCCTACTCTACACTTTTTAAGGAACATCTTTCCAATATTTACTTTTTCTCCATATACTGTGAACCTCTATTTTAGCACTATTTATTAATTTTATTACCACTCATGCAGCTGCTATCCCATAGGAACCATTTTCCTAAAAATTGTAATGCTTTTTATTTACTATTTCTTCTAATTTTTACTGTTTGTT
Source organism: Thereuonema tuberculata (assembly GCA_023159025.1). Taxonomy (NCBI): domain Eukaryota; kingdom Metazoa; phylum Arthropoda; class Chilopoda; order Scutigeromorpha; family Scutigeridae; genus Thereuonema; species Thereuonema tuberculata. The sequence continues at coordinate 25,466 of JAFIDM010074118.1, read as the reverse complement.
TTTAACTTCATTATTTTTTTTAAATTTTCCTTTGACCGTGCTTCTGATCTCAGCTTCGTTCTTATTTATAAAGATAGTCAGACATCACTTAAGTCTCATTGTAATTCAAATCCCCGAATCAATTTGCAAAGCTGTTACGGTCTTTTTAATTTTCCTTATTTTATTTTTCTTCTCCTACTTTTTATGACGCAATTCTGTGTGGTTATGTCTCTTAGTTAAGGCAAAGTGACCTTTGCCTTGTTTACTTGTTTCGCAGGATCCGCCATGTTTTTTTTATCTCTTCTCTCTGTTTTCTAATTAATCGTGAAATGGCAGGTTTTCCACATTAAAACTTTTTATTTAACATTCTTTTTTATGTATTCTTGCATCTTACCACCTTATGTAACCTTTATAATTGTTATTTATAAATGATGATATAGATTATTATATGTAATTTTGCTTTTATTTGGAACGAAATTTTGTGCTGTGAAAAGGTGTAGCCATTTTGTTTTTATACGGGGTTTATAGTGATGTCATTTGAAGTTTCAAGTCACCACTTATTTCTTGAAGGGCCATTGGTAAAACGTTGTTTACGTCACCATCCCTATGAGACGCATTCTTGAAACTTCAGAGTCACTTCTCACGATGTAGCCGGACGAGACACACGTATTATCTTCCGTCTTGGAAGAACGGAGAAGCTGTTAGGAGAAAAGCAGCTTTGTTTTTCTTTTCTACCTATACACGATTAATGGCAAGACTTGTATCTCATCCTGTGGTGCGCTTATCTCTTGGATACTTTGAGATTTGTGCTTCTTGATATGAAGTCGGCTTCTTGGATATCTGTGAGGTATTAAGAAAGGCCGTATACCCTCAGGATAGTTCGATTACAGTGAGCAGCCATCGTTATTAAGAAATCTTCCGTTCGTGTAATGCAAAAGAATGTGTTGTGCGCCATTTTGCATTTACATGGATATTTTGACATGAACAGTGAATTTTGTCGGAGCTATCCTATATTTTGTGACAATGTAAACAGGACAGAGGGTCGAACTCTGAGTACATTTTCTTTGGCGAATTAAGTCCGGGAGTGAACTCTTCAGACATACTCTATAGTCAGAATGTCTGTTTCATAAACAATTTTCGATCAGACTCTGCTTATTAAGTGACTCAGACTATTTGTGAGAATATGTCTTAATTACAACTTACGTGTTTCTTCTTATTATCATATATATATAAAAATTGACTCAACAACTCTGACATCTCCTTTTCTCAGCAATCTATATTTCGTCCTGAATTAGAGGACTTCTTCAGGATTCTTCATTAAATACAGATATAGATTGCTGAGAAAAGGAGATGTCAGAGTTGTTGAGTCAATTTTTAAATATGTCTTAAGTTTATACTTTTGTTAAATTGCATTGATAAGGTTATTGTGAATTTGTATTTGATAATTACCAACTTTTGAATAATATTTTTTTTAATTTGTAATCTTTGGAATTGCCGAATTTATGAACAATGCTTTGTGTGTTATTATTATATATATATTTTTATATTGATATGTAATTTCTATTGCTTTGGTTTTGATTTGTTGTGTGTGATTGTATAATATTAAGCTCATTTCAAATACATTTTGTTGTTTGTTATATCTGAGTTGTTCATTATTTCTTTTATTCTCTTTTGGTATTATTATTATCTGGTTTTAGCTGTAGGATTTCCGGGCCCAGCGTCCCACGGCTAAACTTTAATTTTCATCACCTATCTTTATGGGTAGGCTTCCAATTGCATTAACAAGAATTACTCTGTTTTGTATACCTTCTCTGAGATACAGGGTGATCCGTAACAAAGCACTTAAACCAATCACAGCCTGGAAACATTTCAACTCCTGAGGACATCCTGTAAATAAACGTGTTCTTGCCAGATTTTACTATTTGTCAATTTTAGTCTAATTTTAACCAGCCAGTGCCTGACAACATTCACCACAAATATTAGCACCGATATTCCGGTTTTGCTCTTGCGCATCATTGAACGCCGAGAAGAAGTGATCTTTCTACACCCATTGCATCCTGTAAAAGGTGACTACTTCGTGGCCTATCTATCATTGCATGTCATGACGGACAGTCAGAAAAACCTATGCAAATGTAGCAACAACCTAGATACCAACCACCTATCGCGAGAGCCAAAAATCTTTTATGTCCGTTCTAACGAAGATCTCTGCCAATTACTTCGAGATTATGAATTGCCACATTCCAGGGATAGGACGACGCTATGCAACTCACCAACGTTTACTTCTCGCTAGCAGACACGTAAGTGGTTTGAAAACAATGAGGCAGTGATTACAACATGACAGATTTTGCAGTAGCAGTTTACTAACACATTCCTCAATCCTTACAAGAAAGTAAAACACCAAAAGAAAACGCTTGAACAACGCTTGAGAATCGATAGTAGATGCTGAAAGAATGCCAATGCATCGAGAAAATGCGACAACACAGACTGGCCAATTTCTTCAAGCTACTGCCGAATGTGGTATCCATTGGAGTCGCGTCTACAGCTTATACACATCAGTCCGACTCAATTGAACAGAAGGACCAGCAAATAGCCGTCTGCAGCAACAAATCCTGCAGATGATCGCTCCAATGCAACGTCAAACTACCATTTTCTTTCTTTGTTGGGTAGAGTTTGTGTCACCCTATACAACAATCGGAATTCAGACGTTTCTTACGCTTTTCGATTGCTTAAAATTCGCGACTTTCAAGTACTGTTCCAGTGACTTTTGACATTCAGTGGTGAAATATTCATAATGGACAATCTTGAGCAATGTAGTTATTTATGTAAGATGGTAGTTATTTGTTTTTAAGAAAACAAATAAGTTTCGAATGGCACTTCATAAAAATGTGTGTTTTTTTTTTCGTTTACACGATGAACTCGAAGACTTTTAATTTACTTCCCCACATTCCCCTCTTTGTTTGAATGCAAATAGAAAGGTTGCTTATTCTAGTCATAGTATCTAAAGAAATTAGACACAGAATACAGCAGATGTAATTTTGAATTGTTTTTCCCCGTTAGATGCAAGATATCATCTAATAATGAAATTTCATATTTTGTTTTCCGTTTTTTCTTTACGACTCCTCCGGAGTGAAATATATTACAGCAAAGTATCTCTTCGATACAAATCTAATTCACAAATTCACAGTGAATCTCGGCAATAAGTGAACACTGAAAATTCACCTCGTTCACACAGGAGACTGCAAGATTGTATGTTGAACTGTATCCGTGGCATTCGATGACGCTTACAGTTCACTATTCACATGATCCTATTGTTATGAAACATGGCATATGGCCACAGGATGTTTGTCGCAGTAAGCTGCAGAAGCGAGAAATAAACATTTCCGCTTGTATCGACAACATTTTATCAGGAAGTTCGAGAAGTTTGTAATCTCGATACTCAATAGGTTACTACTAATTTCCATCCCTCTGTCACGAGCCCTACACCCAAGCCCACAAAAAAGGACGAAGCCATTTTCAGCAGAAACATTGACTCTATTACACTCTAGTGGTATTGTGAAAGATACAGAAGGGCTTCTTACAGAAATAAGTAAGGATATTGCAGCCGAAAACAGAGAACGATGATTATTGTGAAGATGAATCGTCAGAACATGAACCTTATCATTTCTCATCTGAATAAGTGTAATGAACAAACTATTAAACTAAATTTTCTTAAAAATTGTATCATTTTAATTAAGAAAATTGTATCATTTTAAGAAAACATGTCCTATTTTATTTGTTTTTGTTACAATTATTCTTTTCAGGGACTCTGGAACATAAAATGCGAAAAAAAATTTTAAGCACTTTTTGGATCAAATTTCTCTTCGTGCGACCTTCTGCAGTGACCCGTGTATCATTCACCGATCTAGCAAGAGATAATTCTTCCTACCTACAGACAGAGTTATCGCAGTCGGTATTCCCAAATTTATGACAAAAACAATGTTGTTGTTTTTTTTTTTGATAGTAAAGCTTCACCAGCAAAGCACGATCACGCAAATTTAGCATAGCGAAGGTTTAACATCAAAGCACCACTGCGCAAACAAAGCACATCAGTCGGACGTATAACGATTTTCGTTTTCATATATCTTTCAATCTATGACTTAAATTTATTACGTTCTGCATTTTTCGACATTTTTTTCCTTCTGGTGGCGAAAATTGGAAATTTTTTTTTTTTATATATATAGAAACAAAAACCACCACGGTCTAAATAGTGTTCACAACAAATTTGGTGGAATTTGGCAGAATAGGGTTTTGGTAAGTGGGCACTAAATACTCTTTCTTTAATTTTGGCCACCCGATATGATAGATTATTTCCATCCAAATTTTTTTAGACATCAATTTTTTTCTCTTCTTCTTTTTATTTTCTAATTGCCATGTGATCTGAAATAATTGAAGTAATTTAAATTACACTTTATCCTTTTTCTAATTTCACTCTCAATGCAGAGATCAATCACTGACTTCCCTCTTTCAGTAATAAACGTCCAATTCCCTCTTTTAGCTTTTTCGTAGTTGCCATTTAAAATTTCTAAATTATTTTCTTTAGCCCAATCCATTATTACTTTATCCTCTATATTAAACACTTTATCATCTGAATTTCTTTCCTCTAAAATTTCATTGTTTATACTTTAATATTTACCATTTTAAGTGACCTATTCTAACATTCAAATCAACAATTAAAATTAAATTCTCGTGTAACATTGTTATCGGCCGATTGTAACTTCACCTCCCTACAAAATAATTGACCGACTTCATTCAGCCTGAAGAAGGCTGACAATCCACTTAGAAAGAGAGGCAAAGCCACTTCAAATGAGATAGTTCACCGGCTGCAGCCAGTCACAAGAGGTCCTACTTCGCCCAGAAATATCCAAGACTGGGGAACTTCGCCCAGCAGATTAGAAGAGAAAGGTCCAGTTTGGTAAATGAAGCCCTGGAGGATCCGTCCCGCAGAGTAGAAGAAGAGTTCTTTATTGGAGAGCAAGTCCAGGAATCGAGGGTCTCGAAAAGAAGAAAAGAAGTAATTTTGTTTTGGAGTTTCCACCCAATAGGAGAAGAAGTTCAGCAATACAAAGTCGACGAAGATACTATTCCCTTCGTTTAAAAGAAAAAATAAACGATTCGTTCCCATTTGTTCGAATATCCTTTTACTTTTATTTAGCTTTTAGTTTGGAAAGATTCAAAACTGTAAATGTGAATGTTTTCTTATAGAGGTATTCTGTATTAAAATGGGAGATTCAGTGGTACCATATATTAATTTTTCATCTATTTTTTATTGAAATCTTCTAATAATTGGTTAGTGTTTTTATTATATGTATTTTGTATTAATGATCTGTTGTTGATCGTCATCATATTCGATTCTTTATCATAGGATATATTCATTTCAAGAATAAGTTGAAGATGAAGAACACAGGGTTTTTGCAAAAATTCAACGGCACACAATCTGGATTTATACTTTTTGACCGAGCATCTGGATTACATTTTACTTTAAATACCTACTGGATTGGTAATGGCATTGTGTAATTTGATGAATGTGTTTCAATCCGGGTATCATGTTCTTATATGACTTTTAGCTTCTTGTCAATTGCCTTTCTCCAATTCTCGACATCTTTACAAATTACCTTATTCCTTATACTTTTCTGGCTCTTCTTTTTTTAGGACTTTACAGATACGGTGATTGATAACTCTTGATCATACAGATACTATTGTTTTCGTCTTCTGTATACAATCGATCAATGTGATTGTCAGAGATAAACTCATTATTCCTCTTGGTTTCTTGGTATCACTAAGGTAGATCCATGCCTCCATTTTCATTTGAAATGACATACTTTCATTCTTCTACCGATACGTGGTGCTCGTAAAGCTGTCAACTGTTGGTCTTCCTTTCAGCAACGTGTCGAGGAAGTAGGCGATAAACATGAGCTTCATGATGCTTTTCTAATTGCAGATCACGCTAAATTATCCGTGCAACCTGACTCGCCGACACTCGAAGCCTTAACTTTCTTAATAACGTTAGGAGTTGCTGCCTGTCGTGCGTGTTATTTTCGGGCCAGATGCTTACTTCGCTCCTTGCGGATGGGCTTCACACGACTTTCTGTTACTACCCGGTTGACTGTGGACTTCCAAGTATGAAAATTTCGGCGTTTGCACATGTTCACAATTTTTTAAGCGGATTGCTAAGCGTCGGAAAGGAACTATGTTTCCCTCCCACCAATTTGGAATTCTGGGTGGCATATTTACAATGAAACACATTTCCAGCTACCAGATAATCAATTACAGGCAGATCAATTACAGAATCTCTGATTAAAACGCAACAATGCTGCGTCACATGCGAGATAGCGAGCGTCATTGAAATCGACAGAATAAACGTGAATCAACCCTCAGTATTCAACACGATATCGTATTTATCATCGTTAAGCGCTTCATGACCGTTTTTATCTTCGTCAATGAACACGTTGTTGGTTTCCCGTAGTTTACCCTGACTAATATTCAACACTTTATATCCTTTTGTTTAACTGAAATAAACTAGCAAAATTCCCTTGCCTGCTCTACGTTCAAATTTCTCTGATTTTTTTATCTTGGGAATTTAATATAAATAATACACCCAAATCTTCTAAGATGCTTTACGTTTAAATTTGAATTGAATTTAATTTAGATCTTTGAATGAATTTCGTCATGGATAATTTTGTACAGATAAACAGCTATTTCTATCGCAAATGTCCAAAAATCTGATAGGAAATTTTGATTCAACTAGAATGTTCTTGCGTAGTTCAGAAGATTTGATTTTGCCTTTCACTCTCACCATTCATTTTCGGAGAATATACATTTGATCTGTTTTGACTGATCGATTTTGATATTATATAATCCTGAACTACAATATTATAGTCGTCGCGGCAAATTTTGAAACCGGAAACACATTATCATTGACTAATTTCTCCAGTATCAATTCTTTAGGCTCCGCAGGAAACATCAATCTCAATTATCAAAAATAGGAAATATCAAAAATCTCACATATATCTTCTTGAAATCGACGAGCAACGTTAAGAATAATTTCCGTAGCTTGACTTTTGAGAACTTTTCCGCGTCGAAATGTTGAATGTGAAACTGCAACCACCATTTTCTCTTCTATTTGAATGTGACCGATCGGCCAGGAAAGGAAAATCTATAATCTGCATTGCATTTTGGGAGTTTCAACTCTGGGCGCACTGATTATACACTACTCTGTCGGATTGTCCCACTTTTATTCTTCATTAAGTAGAAATATACCTTTCTTGAATAATGGTCTACAAAGGGGATGAAGTAATTATACCCATCTTTTATTCTTCACATCGTCCGCAGGTATCTGAATAGATCAGTTCGTCTATTCGTAATTTATTCAAACTTTTCTGCAACTGAGTTCCATTTACTGACTTTGCCTTGTTCTTATGTTAAATAAACTGAATTTTAATCAGGAATTTAAAATTCGATTATAAAATACGGATTTGCTCATAATCAAATAAAATTCTTTTCTTCAATACAATCTAATCTTACAGTTTGTTTCTTTCTCTTCACCCATCTCTCCGAGATAAACTAACAATTTTATTTATGATTATGAGACTTAAATGTCTACAAGAAGAATAGATTTGAGTTTTATATTATGAAACATTTGAATAAAATTTGGAACTAAAACGAAAATTGTTTGCTGTGAAATTAAAGAAAAAAAAACAGTCGCAAGATAATTTGTAAAATCGTGCAAGATGGCAAATTCAAAATGGCGAAAAGACGTTCCATTGAACTTATTTAATGAAAGCATTTTTTAATTCAGAGTTGACGACTGTTAATTGTTTACTCCAACGCAAGGAATTTGGCGATATGCTAACAGGTTAAAATGCTAAAATCTACTAAAAAAAGTAGAAATTAGTTTTTTGGTGATATGCATAAAATTGAAAACATATGACTGAAAATAGGTGTGGGACGCTCATCCAAAATGGCTCTGTGTGCCAATTTGCAACCTAGTAGCTCATCGAAAATATCGATGATCAGGAAACCAGGTAGTGTGAGTTAAAAAAGCATGGTAATGAAAAAGACAAAACTGTTTATGATGTTTATTAGCTGTAGAAAATTGGCATATAGTTTTAATTAGGTAAAATGAAGTAATAAATCATTATTTATTACTAGAAGAACTCAAGCGGCGATATAACAAGATAGACTTTCTAAAATTAAAAATTGAGTAGGATTAAAAGAAAGTTATTCTTGTTCACAGCTTTAAAGAATGTTGATAACTTAACGGATAAACTGTTAGAAATAAGATTATTAGTTAAAGAGTTAACTGAATGTGGAGGAACTATCGACGACACGGAATAATTGGGATTATTGTATAGGGACTTACAAGCAAATATCATTCGTTCATGTATGATGTAGTAACAGGTGATATACAGATGAAATCTTGACAAAGTGAATGAAATAATTATTGCTGAATACAGTAGAAGCAACTCGAATAAAATAGAAGATTCCAATGTTAATAACTGAAGTTTATTAACATCACAAAATGAAATTACAAATTATTAAAGTAATTATTAAAGTACAAAAAAGAATCCCAAAAGATTAAGAAAAATTAGAAATATAATGCATATGGAAAAGAAGTCATATTGCTAAATTCTGCAAATCAAAGAAGAAAACTGGCAATAAATCAAGAAATAACGATATTAAATCCAAGGAAGTATTCTCTAAAGAAAATGATAATAACAGTCCTATTGCACGTTTAATCAAAGCTGCAGAAATAAAAGTAAAACATGAAGATGTCTGGAAACCGAAATAAGGATAAGGATAAGGATATATAGAGGGTCGGCTAACTGCCGTTTGGTCACTCAGACCACCTATTTGGGTCCATTGTGTCCCCTCATAAAACATTGATGACGTCAATGATTTTTCAACATAAGGTTGAGTTTCTGTGGTCATAAAAAGTAAAATGACCTTAATATTGAAGTGGAGATGTTACAGTGGTAAGTCGAAATCTACCAAAGATCTCCCGTCTGTTTCTAGCTAAAAGCTGGACAGAAGTATAGAATGTGTTCAGGAATTTCCTGATCCATTCCACATTTCCTCTGGAGGTTTCGGTGTATACCGTCCCTCCTCAGAATTTCGTGGAAGCTAGCTTCCTCGTTAGTGCCCTAGATAGGGATGTCTTTGGAAATCTCTTCTTCAGAGCCCTCCATTGTTACGGGGGAAGCAAACAGTCATCCTGCGGAGAGCCCCCATGCGCCGGGAAGGCCATTTTTTATTTACTCTAGGATTCGGCCTGGTTTCCTAGAGGCACCGTTGAAGACACTATAACCCCAGTGCTATCCATCTATCGGCATGGTCCGCTTAACACCTTAGATTGGGGGGGAGTCTGGTTCGGGGTGCAAAGCACTGCCTCGCCTCCCACAGTGTCCTCGGACCCAGTGAAGACGAGGATTTCCACTATCCACCACCTGTGGACCCGCCAGGCTGCTGACATCCCGAAGCTCCCGGGTACAGTCCAATGACTATCGCCCGGCCTGGAACCGAAATAAGACAAGACAATATATAAAACCTATGAAAGTCTGAACATTCCGGAAAAGGTTTATGGAGTCACAGATGTACCAATATTAGCCATAGGAAAAGGAACAATAATAGTGAGATTGCTGTTTCTGAAGAATTCAGAAGTCTAAAGTAGATGTGCAATTACATATGAAAACTTACTGTCAGTTTCCAAGATTGCAGTGCGTGGTTATATGCAAATAATTCTTGAAAACAAATATCTTGTTAAGCAGGAATGATAAAAGGAATCTCAATGATAGAAATCACGATGATTTAATAATAAATTTCAATAAAGTATTTCCAAATTAAAGTAAATTGAATGATATTTCAATGAACTTAAAATTTTGTCAGAAAATAAAATTCGCTAAAAGCTTATGACAAACTAACGTGACGAAATTCCAAATTTTAAAATAGAAAATTATTTTTTGTTGCAATCAAATTCTTTCCTTTTTTACTGTGATAAATAAATATTTCTTTTATTAGATTTTTTTATTTTGAATGTATTTTGATAGTTTAAGAAACAGTGCATGTTTACTCATGGAAACTTTTATGCCATCATTGTAAATTAAATAAATAGAAAATTTAGATCTAAGTTAACTAAATTTACAAAATTACCTATAGTTATGAACAATAAAATTTAAAAAGAAAAGAATTAAGCAAAAAAGACTCACTGAAATTAAAATACACACATGTTCCACTTATTGTTCTAATTGAATGCACTTTAACTTGAAAATTTGAGTTCATTTCATCTTTGTTACTCTGAATTCCAATCTGAAATAAGTTATAAGAAGATCAAATAAAAAGAAAAATAAGAGTAAAAACGCACAAGACTAAGAGTTCACTGATCTGTTTTTGGAAATTGCGATACTGGAAACCCAAGATGGACCATTTCTGGTTTCCTGACATTCGTCAGTTGGTACGCAGGTTAATTCTATGCATTAAGATCAATTAAACAAACTGTTTTTTTAACTTACATGAAAATGTGAAACAACTTATAGTATTGTATTTAAATATTCACTAATAATTGTGAATTATTAATAAATTCTGTTCCGTGCTATAAAGACTTAAAATCAGTTAGAAAGAATATGTGTTAAAAAAATTATCTATTGTTAGAAAGCAGTTTTAGGTATAAGATTGTAAAAAATTTAATAAGTGTGTCACTACAAAGAGTATAACAGTATACAAATAAAATTAATAAACAACATAATTAGTAGAAAAAATAATCTTTATACTGGAAGATCTAAAGGATGAGAATAATTTATTTATAACTATTATAAGTTCTCGTTTGAATAAATGACTTGCTTTCTCAATCTTTTTACATTTATAAATAATGTGCTGTGCTATCTCTGTCATTACAGAGTTACAAGAATAAATCCATTAACATATTACTATATTTGGCCAGATTTGCCTTAATTTCCATGTCCTGTAATACTTCAATAAGTTTACAACAAATAACAATCAACAATGTTAAAAATTTACATTATAATTGGGAGATAGGTTTTCCAGTTTACTGGTTTTTTAATCACTTCAATATTTTGAACTGGTCGGCATGTTTTACTTAATGCAGAACAGTAGATCGTTGTGAATACTAATGTTGTCGCTAGCACAATTTATAATGATCAATGAAATCAATAAGGATATATCTCAGGCTGATTTAACATTCATTGCTTACTCAGGATATATCAAGGATAAAATTACTGCATTTAATTTTTCTGCAACGCTTCCATCGAAGTTGATGTTACTTACGATGGCGTATCAACAATTAATGCCCGCACGCCCAGCGTTTTCTGCTATAATGAATGTAATGAATTCAAAAATATAATCAATTTGTTTATATACAAATATTGTATTGTATCTATACGAGAGAGAGAGAGAGAGAGAGAGAGAGAGAGAGAGAGAGAGAGAGAGTAATATGACTTAGTAATATGAGTAGTAATATTTCATAGTAATATGAGAGAGGAGTATAGCATTCAGCTATACAGCGAGAAAAGGTACAAAGAGCATGCCTGTAAGTTAACTTTCCTATGTTTTTTTCTTGTAGCCGTGCAGAACTTGGCAGTCTTTTTATTACACTAGCCAACAAATTGAAACGAAATTTTTCTCCCTGAAATGAAAATAGCTAATTCTTATAGATTTCGAGCTGCGGAAAGCGAAAATGACAATGACAATTTAAAATTGCCTGCGGTTTATGAAAGATATGCAATAGTTTTTGATGTACGTAGTATAGATTATACATTTACCTCATGTATTGGTCGTTCGCTTCTACTCCCGGAGTCGCTTATATGGCTTCTGAGGATTATCCGTAGGAATCATCCTAAAGTAGTCTGACAACATGGAAGAGGACTACTTTCCCTGGTATCTTTTCTCCATCGATGCGATGACCTTCAGCAAACATTCCCAATTCTCATTACTCACCATCCCTCAGTTATCGGGGAAGAAATCTTAGTGGGAATTGAGTGTCTTATGTATCTTATGTTCCTATATGTTACAGCCAGTTTTCATTCTTTAGTTCTTTGTATCTGGTGGGCATACAGTAACGTGAGGTGTTCAGAGCCCTCTAGCGAGGAATGTATTGGACGAATCGTAACAACATTCAGTGAGCATACACAGTGGAATATGCGGTTTCGATTTTAAAAAAAGTAGTACCCAAAGTTGCCAACAGGGGAAAATGTGGCGTTGCAAAGCTTGTAGTTCGTATGAGTAATGAATGTGTAATTGGCAAATGAGACAGTTACACATTAAGTTTCGTAAACATATAGACAATCTTTATTGGTAATTACAAGTAAGGTTCAAAATTTATGATATTGCACGCACTGTATACGGTGCACGACATTTTGATGATGTGTCGCAACATATGAGAATGGATTTCTCGCACTTGTAATGTAATTCGATCTTTCAAGTCGGGATATCGGGAACATGACCTTAATGCACAATGCTTTTAAGAAATCCCCACAGCCAAAAGTCAGAGATTGAGATCAGGCGACCTGGCCTTGGTGTGGGTAATGCACGACTAATGATTCTTGTGTCAGAGAAATGTTGCCGCAACACACGCTGTACCTCATCCGATGTGGAGTGGTGCACCATCCTGCAATTTTTCTCGTAAAAATAAGGACCGATGATAAGCGATGACGTAAAGCGTTATGTTTTCCACACCGTTGAGTATGGGATATCCATTCGCCGGGATATTGCCCTTGCACTGCTGGTTCCTTCCACATTCGTCATCTCCTGTTACACAACAGCAGTTGCAACTTCTTCAACATGTTGGCGACCCTGACCTGGTTGTACGGCTAGAGTTCCAGTAGTTTCAAAGCATTCAGTCATTTTTCGTAGATTTGTTATGCTCATCGGTCTTATGCGCCTCAACCGCGAAATTACCGCATGGCAGCAGTGACATTCTAGTCCCGGTGATAATACAGCTTCACCAAAAAGCACGGTCACGTAAGGCAAGAGCCATCGAAACGCAGTTCGTTGCCGAGTGATGTGAATTATCCAAGCCTTTTTTTATCATGATCGCTCCATACGTAATGCGGTTCAGAAAATTAGTGCGTTAACAGCTCCACATTTTCCCTGTTAGCGATTTTGGTACTATTTTTTTTTTTTTTTTTTTTTTTTAGAAATCGAAACCGCATCTTCCACTCTGTACGTCCACCGAATATTGTTAGGGTTCATCTAATACATTGCTCGCCAAAGGGCTCTGAACACCTCACGTTATTTTACGCCCACCCGTTAGTTGTCTGTCCTAGCATTCCCAAGGAAGTTTGCTGACACCAGAGTAAACGCGTTCCAAGCTTTCTTCTCATCACTCTATAGTATGCTATCTTTATTCTCATTCCTTATTCTTTTTTTCCTTATTAGATAATACTCTGTTAAAACAGTTCATTGAGGAGGAAAATACTACTAAACGAATTAACAAATTCTAATTCTACTGTTTTCCGAACTTAATTCATAATTTAACAATTAAATACTCCAGACTTCAATTTTCAGTCTCCATTCTTGTAGGTCCTGTTCCATTCGAAGGGCATTCATCAGACCTTGTACATTATTGCAATACACAAGATGATCTTCTTTTCGAAAGTATGGAGCAAATTGCTCATGACGTTCACGAAATGAAGGCACTGATATATTTTCTTAGAGAAAATTCCATTGCTGAAACCTTGATGCCAGTGAATCCGCTTTTTCCTTTGACAGTTCCAGGTCCCGAACATGATCGTTGAGTTCTTCTTGTGTAATCGCGTGTGTTGCAGACAACGCACCCTGGTCGACATATTCATGATTATCGTCAGATTCCGGAAAAATCGGTTCGTCTCCCTGCTCTTTAATCTGTCTGTATTCTAATCAAAAATAAAACAAAGTATGATGCAAATCGAATACTCTATCAATGCTATCTCCAGATATCTTCTTCACAATATTTCTTGACATCAGAAGCGCAGTGGTGCTTCAATCGCCAACGAGCGTGAAACAGCTGTTCCAGGATGTCACTTGTGAATAACTTGGTCTCATCCATTGTTAATATTTGCTTGAATTGGATTTTTTTTATACTTCTTTTGCTTTCTGAGATAGATAGATTTGTCTTTCTGAGTATAATCAGAAAGACAAAAAAAAACAAAAAACGTTCAAATAAACTTTGGTCCGGAAATGAATAGTTTCCGCGAAAATATACTTGTTATTCAATGTATGGTTGTTTGTTGATGCGATAAAACGTATTGCAAAATATTTATTAAGTAAAATATAAATATAAAAAATAGGGAAAGAATGATTTAATAAACGTTGATGAAAAAAAAAATTACCAAAAAATTAATTGGGGGCTGAGATGATCGAGCAGGCATTGAATAACGAAAACTTCGTTTACTGTTATTTGGGTCAAGAAACCAAAAGAAGGAATATAATGCCTATTTTAATGGCAAAGGGAACAAAACAAATAATGTAAAAAATGAACTACGCCGTTTTGTATATCTGAAATATGATAAAGGTTTATTAAAGAAAATAAAACCCAAATGTGGGCATTAGAGTTGCATGTAGAGCAACTAACACTGCAAGTTTTTTTCTCAGTAGTTAACGAAAAAAAAACTTCAAGGAAGCAAAATTAAAAACACAAGGTACTTTATATGGATTAAATGCGCTCCAAATACAGGATCCGAGAATAGGTGTCTTTATGTAGGAAATTCTAAGCACGAATTGGGAACACGTATAAACGAGCACATACACGCAGTAAAAAAGGGCAACGAAAATTATAGCACAGCAACGTATTGTAAAAATACAGGGCATTCATTAACAAGCAATGATGTGATAATATTCGGTAAAAGAAAATCCAAATACTTAAGAGAGTTTATCGAATTCGGGATGATAAGAACAATGCACAGTTACAACCAGGACGTATCTATGAAGAACGTCCTGGAATATGGATTGTAATAATTTGCCTTTATATAAAAGTAAAGAAAAAAGAAATGAAAAGGGGGAAAAAGGGGTAAGAAAGAGAAAATAAAAGAAAAATATTTTTTTTGGCATTAAAGCTCGACTTATAGCGCTTTATATCCAGTAAAATAGCAGACGACAGTTATCATGTTCTAGTAAAGGCCACTAGAGCAATAGCTGTTATGAACTTTAAAGAACAACTCCGGTTCTCTTTTTGATTGACGAACCCTGACTAAGGAACGTCGTTCCTTTAAGAAGGGGGGAACACAATTTTAAATGTTTAATTTTTTAAAACCTTGATAAAGGAGTCTGGATTATGAGACTTCAAATGCGTACGTAGTTATTTTAAACGTTGTTATTTATCATTTTTAATTATGAAGAAAGTGCAAATTTAGTTGGCTGTTTAATTAATTGTAAATAAAGATGAAGTTCACCTATACTAATTTTTAATGCTTGCTCTTTTTAAAAACAGAGAGAATTTGGATTATTTTATTTTCATAATAAAAAGAAGTATCGCACTTCATTCAGATAGGATAAAATATAAATTATCCCAGCAACAGAGAGATATAAATGAATATATAAGTTTATTGTTGAAAATGTTTCTCACTCTGCCTGAAGGTGTTTTGATTGTAATGTTCTTCTACAATGTACTGCAGCAGCTGATTGG
>JAFIDM010074108.1:2363-18509 GCA_023159025.1 Thereuonema tuberculata | reverse complement strand
TGCAAACATTTTCTAGACCACCCCGGCGCAGTCCATTCTAAAGTAAAGGTGACTCTGAAGGCGTGGCGAAGCACTGTGTATGCTTTACTAATCACTATCGCTATCTTGTTTTTGTTTTTTTTATTTATGTTTTTGTTAGATTACTAGAAGGGAATCTGAAAAATTCCGGTCTCTTTAAATTATTTATTTCGAGATTTAACAATAAATATATATATTAAGTTCTGGTGAAATCTAGGTGTTAACTAAGATATTTCCAAAATAATTGCAGTGGCCAAGAATTCAAACAAACATCTTTTAATTAAACATATCGATTGCTCCTTGGATTACAATAAGAATTTTCTCTTCGAAAAGATGAATAGCCCATCAACAGTTCATGGATAACCTGAAGCTTTTACAGTTCTCGACGGCGATATCTAGTTGCTAAGTAATAGTCCTATTCACAGAGTCCTATACAAATGTTCGACGTGACAAAGCCTTCCTTCAGAAGTAGTCTATCTACATTTCCGTTCACGGTCGTTGCTCTGGAAAAAAACTAATAAAGGAAAATAGGATTTACTCATTCCTTCTTCAAAAAAAAACCAACTTTACTATAACCTAATATCTCTTTAAATCAGTTATATCACTTATGGTTTAAGAATTGCAAATTTGCACATATCGTTCCTTTGAGATATCAGCTATGCCTAAGTTTTTCTAAATTCACTTTAATATCTTCTAGTTATTATTCACCGCATGTGATAGAAAATATTTCTGCTTAAGTAATAACACATAATTCTATTAAAGTCAGCAAATCTATTATTTATCACCATCTTCGATTATATTAATAAAATTAATCTATACTCGACTAGGTTTTCACCCTATGTTTAAAATAATGATTTCTCACCCCGCATGGGTATTTACTACGAGATTAATTAGCACATTAATCATACACAAAAATTAAGGCTTAAGTTCTTGTTTCATTTCGGCTAGGAACAAAATTTGATCATACACTAACAGTAATCTGTCGCCATTTTCGAACGGAGGTTCTTTAGGCCTAAGCTAATATGATGTCTTCTTTATGTGAAGTTCCCGTCAAGAAATTTAAGAAATAACAAATGGTTTTACTTACAGTCTCTTGTAAATATCCTCTCATTGAAATTATCCACTAGATAATGAAGTGATATATATTCAGTCCCATCGGCAAGATAGAAAATTCCAGTTCGATTCATGCTGACGATGGCTGGGAATGGGGATGTTTAATGTTCTTTGGTTCCAGGCTAAAAAAGTCACGTGATGAAGGGACTCACGTTTTAATCCTTCCTAATACTGCTGAATTTCGGATCTTTATTTAAGAAGATTCAAACTAGAATTCTAGTTTGAATCTTCTTGAATAAAGATCCGAAATTCAGCAGTTTTTAGGAAGGATTTAAAACGTGAGTCCCTTCATCACGTGACTTTTTTAGCCTCGAACCAAGGACCTTCAACATCCCCATTATTCTTCTCATATTTTTTAATTCTCAACTCTGAAGAAAAGATTTAAATTATTTAAATCCTTTTGACATCCTTTCTGAATTTTATCATTCCGACCTAGCTTCAAAAAATTGTATTATACACATTACTGAAAAAATGATCTCAACACGGAGAAAAATTATGCTTCTTTTTACAAGGCTTCTAAGATCATTTTCCGTCTTTCGCACATAAAACAATTGGTCGAATCTACAAGCACGCATCTCGCGTTTCATCTCTATTGTTGATCACACGCGCTGCCTAATTACCTGCTTGACTATTATTGCAATTAAGGCTTGCAATCATTCCTTGAATATTTCCTAAGAGAAAAAAAATGCAATTTGATTAATCAGGTAATATTTATAATTACGATTTGATCCGAAATACAAGTAAGCAATTTTCTGAATCAAATCCGTTTCAATCGCCCTTCTCAAGTTGTATTTGTTTTATTCAATAAAGTTGATTCTTTTGTTTATTAAAAAAAAACTTTTATTTTCAACCTTCAATAAAACCGCATTGGCAAGTTCATTGACCTAAATTAAGCAGCTCGCAAAATTTTCTCTGATTGACCGCTGTCAATCCTTTCGTGAATCCATCTGCTACGTTTTTGTCTGTCAGATCCATATCTTCATATTTTCTGTCAGATCCATATTTTCCACATAATCTTTGATAGCATGATATTTTAACTGAATATATTAACTTCTTGTTTCGTTGTAAACATTCTTGATCATCCTAATCGTTGGAAGATTATCACAATACAGCATTGTGCAGCTTTCTGCAATTTTTTTAAACTCTAATTCTTCCAATAAATTTTTGCAGCTCATAATATTCTTAGCGCACTCACAGCAAGCGACCAATTCACATTCTTGTGTGGAATGAGATACTAACGTCTGCTTCTTGCTGGTCAAAGAGATCAAACAGTTTCCTTAGAATAAGGTAAACCCAGAAGTCGATTTGCCTCCCGGTCTGTTTCCAAAACTGGCATCACTGTATCCAGTTAAATTTCTCTCGTCATGCTCGTATTTTAGTTTCAGCGTTTTCGTACCACTTAGGTACCTCAAGATTCTCTTCGTCTTCTTGAAGTCCCCAATCGACGGGTTGCTGCTCTTCTCAGCGCATCGATTTACTCCGTAACTGATATCTGGCCTTGTGGCGTTGCACAGATACGTCAAACTTCCGATTAAACTTCTATAGTTTCTTTTTTCGACTTCGTTTAACAGCTTTGAATCTTCGTCTTCTGAAGACATTCCAATCCTCTCTTCTACGTAAGGGGTACTCACGCTTTTGCTTGTTTCCATGCCATATTTGACGAGCATTTCGGAAATGAATCCTTCTTGGGAGATCCTCATGCATCTCTTGTCAAAATCATGTTTGAATTCCATGCACAAATATTTTTTGATTTTGCCTAGATCCTTGATCCCAAATAATTTATCTAACTCATCCTTGATGATTTGTATGCTTGTGGATTCTTTTCCCATAATCAAAATGTCGTCCACATATATTAGGAGAATGTATCTCTCACCTTGTATGACTTTGTAAAATACACATGGTTCACACCTTAAATTTGTGTAGCCAGCCTTACATAATTTGGTCTTCATCGAACTTGTCTTTGCGATTTTTTTATTTAGTGTGTGTATGTAAGTAATACGGCTGCCCCTCCCAGAGTAAATTTATTAGGGGAGATGTGTTAATTAAAATGATTCCTTTTTTTGGTCAAAGTTGATTTGAGAACTGTTTTTTTTTTATCTTTCATTAAAAAGTAAACAATAATACACATAATTAAAAAGATTTGCAAACTATTAAAATTGCCGATTTCGCTGAAGGATAAGCATTCAGCCAAAAAAGTTCCATCTTTTTAGGTAGTCCGTGAGGTTCCACCAATCATGAGCTGTTATGCAAATATCAGCTTTAGCCTAACAATCTCATCCATTAAGTGTTGCCAGTGCCGCCAAGAGACTGTGGGTGGCCCCGGGACAGCGTTTCGATTTGTGGCCCCTTCCCAAATTCAAAAAAAAAAAAAAAAAAAAGGACAATCCTATTTTAACAAACAAAACCAAAAAAAAAATCCAATACGGCGGGGCCTGATGTGGCCCCTCTTTTTGTGGGGCCCCGGGGCAATCTGCCCCTTCCCCCCCCCCCTCTGGGCGGCCCTGAGTGTTGCTTGGAGATACTATTGGAAGAGCAGGCAAGTCAAAGTTGGTTCTATTTGCTGGCAATCTTAGGGAAGGGAAAAAAAAAGATAAGAGGATAAGAAGACCTTTACTACATTTACAGGATTTCCTTGCATTTCTTTATTACATATTTTTGTTATGTAATTATTGTGATGATGTGATTATTAATAAACATGACTTTTTATTATTAAGAAATTATAATTTTGACACTGATTCAAACCAGGGATTTGATTTATATTTATATTTCTGTGTGGAGATTTTTTATTAGCTCTTTTGAAAAAAAATGAGGGAAAGTGAGGATTATCTTGATATGAGGAGGTGGCGTACAAAAAGCATTTTGTCCAAAAAAAAAAAAATTGAGATATGGGTATTTTTGTGTAAAGTTTATTCATTCCAACATAGTGAAAACATCAAATCAACCAAATAAAATATTGTCCCCTGTCTATAGCATGGGGAATATTGAAGATTTTTTCAAACAGAACTTTGTCCAACACAAGTTTTTATACAAACAGAATCTTGTCCAATGCACCAATCACAGAGCCGTTACTATGGCAACCCAGCAGTCCCAGAATGCATGTCTACTGTTGTTATTATAACCTCTTTACGTAAACTTCAACCGTGTAAGTTACTTTGCTGGCTTTCTTAAAGATTATATTTCAGTAATGAGTGAAGTTTAATTAATATTTCAACAATGAGTGACATAGTGGATGACAGTTTAGTCACTGTTGGTGTAGCTAACGAAGATGCAAGAAAAAGAGCAATTAACCCAAGAAAGAGGAAACTGGCCCAAGAGAAAAGATACAGTCAACCAAGGGGATACAACTGTTTTACCCCATGCACTCACAGTGGTAGGTTTAATTGTAAAATGTTTTCCCCAAATGATTGTTCGTTTATTCGAAAACAGTTACTGTCTGTGCCAAACAAAACTGCTCAAGATAATTATGCAGTCAAATTCATTTCGCTAAACCCAATTAAAAGGCGAAGGCCTAGGCCTAACTCTAACAAGAATAATGCCAATGAGTTTAGTGCAAAGTACACTTTGGTCAGAGGAAATAAGGAGGTTATTCATGTCTGCAAAAAGTTTTTTATGTCTGTAATGTTACTGAAGTATACCAGACTTAGACATATTTGTTTAGCGATCGCTAAAGGCGAACATGTAACTGAAAAAAGAGGTGGAGATCACCGATCTCATAAATCAGTTGTGAAAAAACAGTTGGTAAGAGTTCATCATGAAACTCCGTGGAAAAGAAAGTCACTATTCCAGGAAAAAATCCAAAAGAATTTATTTGGATGGAGAACTTAACATAACTAAACTTTGGAAAATGTTTAATACATCTCAATCCGACAACACCAACAAAGTTTCTAAGTCCATGTTCAGAAGAATTTTCATGACATTCAATATTGGTTTCCGATCTCCGGCCTCGGACATTTGTAGCTATTGTTTGCGATTAAAAAATCTCATTAAATGCACTGCAGATCCACAGAAGAAAGTTCAATACATGACCCAGAAGCGTGTGCATAGTCTTCGTGCTGCTCAATTTTATAAACTGATGAAGAAAGAGGAGCCAGACTCAATGACTTTGTGTTTTGATCTCCAACAGATACAGCCTCTACCTAAATCCCCAATTCAAGAGGCTTATTATTCAAGACAACTGGGATTTTACGCTTTATGTATAGTGGCAATTGATGGCTCTAACCCTACATTCTACACATGGACTGAAGAACAGGCTGGCAAAGGTTCCATTGAGATATCTTCAGCTTTGGTTGAACATTTAAACAATATAGAAATACCAGAAGGTACTAAATTGCTCAGACTTTTTTGTGACGGATGTGGCTCTCAAAATAAGAACAGCTATGTGCTGCACGCTCTGATGCACTTTCTGCTAAAGTCTACAACTGAGATTGACACCATAAAAATGATATTTCCAGTACGCGGCCACAGTTTCTTGCCAGCTGACCGCGTTTTTGGCCAAGTTGAAAAGATACTAAGAAAGAAGCCAACAATTATTCACAAGAGTGATTACATTGCAATTTACAGATCTGTTGGTACAGTGAAGATTCTAGGTGAAGAATGGCAACTAGTTGACACGAAATCTCTGTCATCCAAGGATAAAGGTTGTTATAAGCGCCTCCTTGGAATTTCTGACTTTAAAAGAATCATTTTGAAGAAAGAAAAGATCAAGAACCGTCAAAAGCACTCTTTGAAAGTAAAAGGGCTTCAAAACTTTGTGTTCGAAACTGACGCTGAGCCTTGGATGACCTTGCGAAAGAAAGGCTGGACTATTGATAAGTGCACTGCGGTGGAACTTGAAAATATTCCCCTTAGTCACACAATTTCTGAGGTTAAGAAACAGGACGTGTGTAAACTCCTAGATAATATTTTTGGAGAAGGTTGGAAGGATGATGAAAATTTTAAGTGGTACTTGGACATTCTCAACAAACACACTGTTGCACCTTCACGGCAAGTTCGAGATCCGGAAGAAGAATGTTGCTGTCTGGATGATGATGAGGGCTTTCATATTTAAGATACAAATGGACACAGAATCAAGAAGATTTTAATTTTTTTATTAACAAACTTTTAATAACATTCTTTTAGGCAATTAACTCAAGCCGTTTTTTTATATTAAAACAGGCTTAGATATAAGCAATTAAACATATTTTGTGTTCCTAATATTAAATGTGTATACTCAAACTGAGCCTAATTTACTTTTCAGTAAGCCTGTTAATCACCACTTTAAATTTTTATTACAAAATTGAGTTTTTACTTTTCCTTAGGCCTAGTTCTGATTCATTCAAAAAAAATCATGTCCCAATTTAATTTATTCAAAAAAGATTTTGTCCACCTGGACCATTCAAAAAGGATGTTGTCCAACATTTAAACTCAATTATTTAACAATATACTTATTTTTGATCTGCAGGAGTATGGAAAATAGTGTCTAGGGTGCTCCTAGAAGGGAAAGGAACATAAAGATATGGATGTTAGTTTGTAGTTAACTATAAATCAGTTTTTCGCATATATTGAAAATTCTGATCTGTGTGACAAAATGCTTTTTGTACGCCACCTCCTCATATTGAAGGAAGAAAGGTTTGATTAAATCTAATTGATAAAGAAAGCTGAATCACAAGGAAAAACCCATATTAAATACTGAGGGAAATTCGTGCCACCTCGTAAAATAGGACAACCCTGCAGATAACTAGTAATAAAATAGTTTATTACAATCAACAGTTACACACTAAAGATCATTAGCGGTTACTGGTAATTATTATTATTTGGTAGGAGGTTTCCCTACAAACATAGTAGGCCTAGCCTAAAAGTTTTCAATTGTGTATCGTATTAAATTTTATGGGCCCGGTAGCCGATTGGTCAAGGCGCTGGGATGCTGGTTGGAGGTGGTGGGTTTGATTCCCGGCCTGGGCGGAGGGCGGGTATTTTTCCACGCTCCTTTCACCTTCAAACGGGTCTTAGGGTCTACCCAGTCCTCTGCGGAATGGGTACTGGGGTTTCTTTTTCGGGAGTTAAAGGCGGGCGGGCGTCGAGCAGACCACCCGACCTCAACTTCGTCCCATTGGTCACAAAACGCTGGGATCCTGACCTCCTGTGCCCCAAAGACCTGTCAAGGCCTATAGAGGGACACTTTAAGGTTTTTTTTATCATTTTAAATTTTAGTTCCGTTTGTTTTATACCAAATGCAGTTTTTAAAAGAAATAGTTATACAATGGGCTTCTCGCAACTTGTTTGTAAAATCGTTTCTATTTCTGAAGTTATACAAGTAATAAAGATGAAATTATTGACATCAAGAAATGGTGACCTGACCACTATAAGAAAACAACTCTCTCAATGACATCTCTAGCTAAAATTCCTTGGGATTGAAAAATAACGTCTCAGATATCACGGTGAATGAAGTATTTGGGTGCAATTCAAATCCTCTATGTGTCTTTAAAGTGAATCGATGGTTTACGAAGTGAAACATTTTGATTGCGACAATTCGTCATTTCCTATAACTTTTGCATAGAATGGACAAATAGCAAACGACTCAAAAACAAATTGCAGATAATAGAAAAGTAATACAATACATACCTCAAAAGAAAAAAGGCTTAAACAATGAACTGTCCGATTGGCCAAGAAATGAAATAGATGCAGAGCCAGACGATGATTTTTGACCATATTCTGACTGTCTATAATTTCTTTTGCATTTGAACTCAATTTATGTAATTTCTATTAAACACATCTCAAGGTTTTTCACATTTATTTTATATTTATTTAAAGGCTTTCGCAAACTTATAAAAAGACATAGATGCAAGTCTCTGTTCATTTGAATGGAAACATTTAAATATTCAAAGGATCAATATTCCTTTGGAAGATGTCATTCAAAGAATCTCTGGAAACGAAAAAATTACTTATAACATCTCTAGTATTGGATATCAACTGATGTTTGACCTATTTCACTCTCTGTAATCTCCAATCGTTTTCTATTCTACTTAAATTCGCCCTCAACCTAAAACTTAAAATCTTTTATTAAACCAAAAATGGGTGATCTATAATTCCCTGACATACAGAAGATTTTTTACGAGTATTTCCTCCAAAGATTGACTATTTAGTTTTTTTTTGTCCAATAGATTTCATTGTTCTTTTATGAGAAAACCTGTTGGGACTTTCTCAGATGACCTTCTTTCAAACTCAGTTCAAAAGTAAAACTGAATAATCGTACTCAAGTGACAGACCCTGAAATAGATATGCTACTGTGAAGTGACACATCATTAAATATCAGTAGATTCTTGCTAAAAAAAGTCAAAATATTATTTTGTTTTTTTGTTTTTTGCGAACAGAAAAAATACCCCAATTGTATTATCTGAGAAAGAAAAAAAGTCGATAATCAATAAGTCAATCAATATCCACTACTTGGCGTGCCGGCGTGGCCGTGTGGTCTAGAATGCGGTCTGCCGTAGCGACCAGTGTGCCAGTACCCGGGTTCGAATCCTTGTCGTGGCATGAATGTTTCTTTCTTTCTTCTGTTTCTCCTTCTGTCCGTTCCGACGTGTGCAACTTGATGCTGCCTCCTATGGCGGTTTCGTCGGTTAAAAGCATCATATCTCGACCATTGCTGTTGGCCTAAAGAAAGATGATTAATCTACGAGCCCGGGCATTTATAAAAAAATCCACTACTTAAGAAAACAAATTCCTTGTTTAGATTTCTGTACTTTGGTGAGAACTACAAGGAACCACATGGAAAAAATTTCAAATGTAAGTTAGATCATCTCTGGTCCTTAAATAGGCATGTGAACTTTCAAGAAGTTCCATGAGCGGCTCAAAAGTTATTACGAGGTTGAGGGGGAATGTGATGCAAATTTAATTTCCTATGAAAGAAGGAAATTAAATTTGATATAATTTTGATCTCAAACCTGACTTGAATTACTTATTTTTGAACCAGAGTTTTACTACGGATAGTTTCGAGTGTCTTTCATTTGGCGAATCAAATGATTTTTATCTTTTTATTTTACAATTCATTACAAATTTTTGCGTTAAGATTTATTTCAACCGAAATTATTTTTATTCTTGCTTAGTACAAATAGGCCTAAGTAAAATAATCTCATTAATTTTTTGTACTTTCTCCTGTGGAATCTATTATTTAAAGAAAAGTTGATTTTTTTTTCTGGTCCGAAATGTCCTCTTAAACCATAGGACACTCCACGGACCGGAAGACCAATCAACTACGAATTGTGTGACAGTGCAATCGATGCATGTGCATGTACAAAGTGCTGACGTGAATAAGCAGCTGTGTAACGAAATAGAAAAGTTTTGGAAATTAGAGAGTTTAGGCGTCAACGATGACGAATCATGTGCAGCTGCAGTGGATCCAGTTGAGCAGCGTCTTTACTATACAAGTAGAAAAATTTATGAAAGAAGCAGGATTGAATCTGCGAAAATGGGCGAAAATGATGAGAGATTGCGTAAAGCTATCGTCGAAGAAGAAGAATGCGGTAAGAAGGAATACAGTGAGAGATCCCAGGAGGAATTTAACAAAGTTTTAGGGATGAAGTGGCATCAGTATGAAGATACTCTTCACTTCGATGTTACAGGACTTGAAAACTTTCTAAGCGAGAAACAACCCACGAAACGAATTGTTCTTAGTTCGATGGCAAGAATTTTTGATCCTCCGGGCATTGTTGCACCGTTTACTTTAAGATTAAAGGTCTTGTTCCAAAAACTGTGGAAAATTAACTATGGATGGGATGAAGAATTGAAACCTCCATTAAAAAGTGATTGGAATCACTGGATGCTGGAGTTACCGGACGTGCAAATATTAAGTGTGTCGAGATGTTTCTCCCAAAAAAGCGAGAATGACGTTGGCCGTGAGTTTCATGCATTTTGTGACGCCAGTGAACAAGTGTACGGAGCTGTGATATATATTGTGGAACAACGAGGCAACATAAAAACAAGTATGTTGGTGGCAAGTAAGAACCGTGTGGCCCCCATTAATCACTTAGTATTCCAAGGCTTGAACTCATGGCTGCCTTGATATGCGCCCGTCTAGTAGCAAGATTAAGAAATGCTCTATCTACGTCAATTCCTGTATCATACTGGACGAACTCAATGATTGTTTTGCATTGGATTCGTGGAGAGGCCAGGAAATGGAAGACCTTTGTGGCAAATAAAGTGAGAGAGATTCAGAACTCCTGTGAAACATCTAAGTGGTCTCACGTACGAACTGAAGACAATCCAGCGGATAAATTAACTCGTGGACTGTCAGCCAGAGCTTTGATCAGTGATGAATCCTGGTGGCATGGACCAAAGTGGTTAGTAACCGGAAGTTATGACAACTTGGAAACTATCGATGATGACGTCGTATATGAGAAAAAAGCTATGACCGAAGTAAAGGAAACAGCTTTAGCTATTAATGTTGTGTCGACGATTCCGGAAGTTATATTGAACGTTGAATGTTTCAGTACGTGGAAAAAGGTTGTTCGAATAATTGATTGGATATTTCGTTTTTCCGCAGTGTGTCGTGCGCCAAACATTTTGCAATTTCATGAAAATGTGTCAGTTCAAGAACTTGTTCGAGCAGAAACTAGTTTATTAATCCATGAACAAAAACAGATGTTTCTAAGCGAATATAAAGCGTTATATGAGGGTCAATTAATGGATAGAACATCACGAATATACAGATTTGATCCTCAATTGGCGGAGGATGGATTAATACGTCTGGGTGGAAGACTTCATTTCTCCATGTTAGAATTCGAAACCAAGCATCCAATTATTTTGAGAAGTCATGCATGGACAACAAGGCTCATTATTCTGGAAGCTCATACAAGAGTATTTCACGGTGGCGTTTCCGAGACAATTATAGAACTTCGTGAACGTTTTTGGATACCTTCTGCTAGACGAACAGTATCGAAGGTGTTAAGGACATGTCAAATTTGTGTATGGCTCCGTGCGAAGCCAGCACAAATGGTGGAAGCACCTCTCCCTTCTGATCGAGTGAATGTAGCTAGCCCGTTCGAAGTAATTGGCGTGGACTATGCGGGACCAATTTTTGTGAGTGAAGGTAAGGGAGGACAAAAGAAAACATATTTTCTGATAATTACGTGTGCAGTCACTAGAGCATTGCATTTTGAACTGGTAGAATCAATGACTGCTGATAGTTTTTTGTTAGCTTTTCGTCGTTTTACAGCACGCCGAGGATTATGTCGAGTTATATGGTCTGATAATGCAAAATCTTTTAAACGTGCAGCGAAGAACTTAAATATTTGGACAAAGATGATGCCGTTAGCTACAGAGAAACGCATTGAATGGAAATTCATCGTGGATAGGGCTCCATGGTGGGGAGGCATGTGGGAACGAATGGTTCGTTCTGTGAAGGACAAAATCAAAAAAACGTCTGTACGAGCAATGTTAACTTTTGAAGAGATGCGTACTATCTTAGAGGAGGTTGAGTGTGTGCTCAACTCCCGCCCTCTTGAATACGTATCAGAAGAAGTTCGAGAAGTAATAACTCCGGGTCATCTACTCATTGGGAGACGTCTCACCGTTCCACCACTTGCTTCCAAATTGATGTCACCCAATTCATGCGATTCTCTAAATATACGACAACTTTGGAAGGCTCGCATGGCAATCATAGACAGATTTTGGATGATCTGGCGGACTGATTATTTTCAGATGCTCCGGACAGCTCACGAACGTCGAAACATTGGTGCAACACTTCCACTGCGGGTTGGACAACTCGTTCTCCTGGATGTTGGACGAACAGTACGTCATCTGTGGAAGACGTGTGTCATAAAAGAAGTGCTTCAAGGACGAGACGGATGCATCCGTTCGTGCCGTGTCTTGCTACCTGACGGTAAGGTTGTAAAACGTTCTATTCAATTGTTATATCCTTTAGAACTTGAAGGACAGAATCTGTGACTTTGACTTTACTAGTGACTTTATAGACTTTTAACTGTGGGTTATGACTAACCAATTGTTTTTGCTGAAAGTATACACTTTAAGGGGGGGAGTGTTGCGAACGTTGCTATTGTTAGTGCGAACATTGCTATTATTTTCCTTTTATTGTTAATGTGCAAGGCAACGAGGATAGAAGATGTCGCTTGTTGCGATTGTTGTAAATTTTTTACTCCGGTAAGAAGAAGGAACACGAGTGAATATCGAACGATTCAGACATACAAAAAACTGTGCTTAGTTTTAGTTGGAACTTTAATATTAGTAAACGTTTTAAATTGGTTATTCTCAAGGATACGTTTTACGTGAATTAGAACTAAACCTTAGTTAAATGAGTAATTTTGCTTTCTTCGTGGATAAAATGTCTTCGCTCAAGGTCTTCCCCGATCATGGTATTGCTGAGATGAGTAACATTCTTTAACGCTCATTCTCCTGTCTGGGGTTCTTCATCCACCAATCCTAGAGGTACTGTTATTGAAGAGCTTTTAGTTCGGCGTAATCTTTGTATCTTTAACATGGGTGCCGCAACTCATTTCACATCCTCGCCAGTATCCTTCTCTGCTATTGATTTAGCGATAGGTTTTGCTTCGCTCTTCCCCAATTTCTCATGGGTTTTTATCAACGACCCTGGTGGCAGTGATTATTTCCCAATCATTCTCAAAGAGCTACCTCGTTTTGCTGTTTTATCACCCCGTCGTCCTCGATGGAAATTTGACTCTGCTGACTGGATAAATTTTACTAGCCGCTGTAATCTTGAGGCCATTGATCTTTCAGCTACCATTGATCAACTTACTGACAAGGTCACTCATACCATTATTTGTGCTGCTAGAGCAACAATTCCACAAACATCTGGACGATTCCCTCTGCATCCAAAACCTTAGTGAACTCCTGACTGTACTTCTGCACAGAAAATTAGACAGAAAGCCTGGAGCATTTTCAGACTTTCTCCCACTTCTGCCAATCTTTTAGCTTTTAAAAGAGCACTCGCTTCTGCTAGTCGTATCCGCTGCGTTAGTCAGAAAGAGTCTTGGCAACGTTTTGTATCGTTGATAACATGCACATTGTCTTCAAAGACCCTCTGGGATAACATTCGTAAGATGCATGGAAAATATATATCTCAATCTTTGCACATTCTCAAAGTAGATGGAAATGAAATGGCTACTATCTCCGAACAAGCTGAAGCCCTTAGACGAGCTTTTCCGTGGAAATCCAGCCCTTCATTCTTATCCTACTTTTCAAATGATTAAAGACCATGCTGAAGCTGTTCCTTTAAAGTTTTTTTCTTCCAACAGAGAACCGTATAATCTCCCCTTTAGTTTACAGGAATTATTGTTTGCTCTAGACACCAGCAAAAATACCGCTTGCGGCTCCCTGACGGAATTCATTACGTGACGTTGCATCACTTATCCTTTTAGTCCTTGAATGTTCTTCTGTCCATCTTTAATAAAATCTGGTTTGATCATTTATTTTCTGATAGTTGGCGTCGAGATAAAGCCATTCCTTTTGCTAAACATGGTAAAGACGTCAGTGATCCCAATATTATCGCCCCATTGCCCTCACTAGCTGTTTGTGTAAGACGCCTGAACGCATGGTAAATCCACGCCTTCAATGGTATCTTGAAGCCAATTAACTTTTCGCTACCACACAGTGTGTTTCCTGCAACATCACTCTACGGTTGACCATCTTGTACGTTTGGAACATTCTATTCGCACTGCATTTGTTAATAGAGAACACCTCGTCTCCACCTTCTTTGACTTGGAGAAGGCCTACGATCGCACATGGAAATTTGGCATTTTGCAAGACCTTCATCATTACGACCTTCGTGGTCACATGCCTATTTTCATTCGCAATTTTCTTGCGAATCGGACTTATACCTTTCAAGTTCGTCTAGGATCTACACTTTCTACATGTTATCCTCAAGAACTCGGAGTACCTCAGGGCTGTGTTTTGAGCGTTACCCTTTTTTCCGTAAAGATTAATGGCATCATCTCTGTTTTGCCTTCGTCTGTCCACCACTCTTTATTTGTTGACGACTTACAGATCTCTTGCCGTTCTGTTAATTTACATCTGATTGAAAGACAACTGCAGTTAGCTCTGCATCAGTTGCAGACGTGGAGTATTTCTAATGGTTTTACTTTCTCCGAATCCATGACTGTATGTGTCCATTTCACCCAACGTCAGGGAATTTTTCCTGATCCCAAGCTGACTCATGGTAGCGTCAAACTTCCATGTCTTTCTCTGAATAAATGTTTAGGCCTCATTTTTGATAGGAAATTGACTTTTAAGAATCACATACTTGACCTTCGGAAACGGTATCTTTTACAACTAAATTGTATCAAAATGCTTTCGCATTCCAAATGGGGTGGTGATCGCCTGACTTTGTTGCGCATTTACCGAGCCCTTATTCGATCCAAATTAGATTATGGCTGCACTGTATATGGCTATGCACTGCCGTCTGTCCTTCGGACAATTGATCGAGTTCACCATCAGGCCCTCCGTTTCTGTCTCGGTTCTTACCGTACTTCACCGATTCCTAGCCTGTACGCAGAGGGTCTGGAACCGTCCCTGCACTTTCGTAGACAAGTTTTCTCTCTACAATATTTCGCCCATATTTCTTCACTTCCAGATAACCCTGCTCATCAATGTGTCTGTCGTCCCCGTCAAAAATGTCTTTTCACCAATCGTCCCTCCATTATCCCACGTTTGGACATCAGGTGACGACTTGGCTCACTACACTACAGCTCACTGACCTTCACAATGCCACTCTACGTAGGGCCTACTTTACCATCAGCACTTTGGAAATATCATTACCCAACTGTGATTTCTCACTTCGTAATTTTGCGAAAATCAACACGCCCTCAACAGTCTTTCAGTCTCTGTTTCGGCTGATTCTCTCACCAAGTCTGCTGCTAGTCGACCACTGCAACGGATCTCCACTCCGTCCTCTGACATCTACGCTCTTATACGTTCTCGTCTCCGATCTACCTGGCAACATGAATGGGATGATCTTCACGGCAATAAACTTCGTCTTGTAAACAGAAAAATATTAAACTTCCAAAATTTCATTTAAATATTTTATTCTTCTGAATATTTTGAGAGGAAATTGCAATGAAGTCATGTAAGTTATGTTCATTAGTTGTTTAATACTTTTAGATTAAAAGGTATTATCATATCCTGTTATTAATTTATACATATATTAAGAAAAGAATTTATGTTAATCATTTCAGGGTAGTATTCTTCTTCAAATGGCTACTATTTAAGCTACAAGATAGTGTTAACTGGAATAAAGAACAGTTTGTAATATGAAAATAAATTCATTACAAAAACAAAGTAAAATAATTAAAATAACATCATAATAAAAGAAACATAAACACATAAATAATATAATCAATGAAATGATTTATTTATTTTCTGATACCAAGAATCCAGGACAGCTGTTCTATTTTACTAACCATTATCAGCTATATTCACCTAATATCTATAACTCAGTGATTTCAAAAGAAAACAAAATTCAATAAAACAATGACCTTCCATATTAAAAACAACAATACATAAATTAAGAATATAAAAGGCCAATCAATCAATCCCTGTTAGCAGACGAAAAACAGCTCAGTGAATCCTTACTTAAAGATCTTTCACTATGCTTCTATTATTGTGATGTTGTTATAATTGTTAAATGTTAAATTTCTTGTTGTAAAATAATTAAAGTTCAGCACAACTATTTTTAAATAAAAAAGTTATACTACTACGGTAGTTTCATTAACAAACATTTTCATGTAAAAATGAAATTAACTAAAGCTTATTCAAAAGCTTATTAACTAAATATAACAATTTGTCCCTCAAAGTATTTTTAAAAATTTTAATCACAAAAATAACAGAGTAATCGATAAAACATTAAGTACTTGTGACATTATATCATTACTAAGTGTTTTCTATCTTCAAACAAACGCTAAAATCTAAATTAGAATTTATCCACATCATCAGAAA
The DNA here is from genome assembly GCA_023159025.1 of Thereuonema tuberculata. NCBI lineage: Eukaryota > Metazoa > Arthropoda > Chilopoda > Scutigeromorpha > Scutigeridae > Thereuonema > Thereuonema tuberculata. Next base: position 2,435 of record JAFIDM010074108.1, on the reverse strand, counting down.
TGCAGTCTAGAGTATAACTACTATGCATTTTAAATTCTGCGATTTCTAGTCCAAATTTGTTGTAGTTTTTTG
>JAFIDM010074107.1:0-18510 GCA_023159025.1 Thereuonema tuberculata | reverse complement strand
CATTCTAAAACATTACTTCGAAAACAGAAAAATATATGTTCAAATTACAAATTTAAACAGCAAAAAAGAAAAAATAAATAAAGGAGTTCCACAAGGATCCAATTTAGGACCAACCCTTTTTATCATTTACATCAATGATTTATTTGGAATTATTAAAAACTGCCACATACACGTATATGCTGATGATATTCTTGTATACACGGCTAATAATAATATCAAAACAGCACAGAAAACAATACAAGAAAATTTCGTTAACATTCAAAAGTGGACTCACAATAACAAACTTATTATTAACGAAAATAAAACTAAACTCCTCCTCATTAATCCTAAAAAGAAACTTCCCAAAGAAAAGCCAGTAATTTTATATCACTCACTAAAATGTTTGCTAAAAGATCATGAATACTGCATAAAATGCAAAGAAATAGAACAAGTGGACGAACTTCAATACCTTGGATTAACAATAAATAAAACTTATACATGGTCAAATCATATCAAAAACTTACACAAAAAAATTAATGTTCTCTCCTATATATTCTTCCACATCAAAGATAGTTTACCCACAAAGATTAAAATGATGATTTACCATGCATTCTTCGACTCATTAATTAATTATGCACCTCACATTTGGGCTAATACAACAGATACGGAATTAAAAAATATAAATACACTACAAAATAAAATAATAAAATTAGTTCTTTCTAAAAGAATTAGTAAGAATAAAGAAACTAGAAAAGAACTAATGTTGAAATATGGAATCTTATCGCCAAAACAAAAATGTCTATATAATTTATTAATAAAACACTATCCAGAAATTAAAACTGCAATAACTGTTGAAGGAAAAAATTATAATCTCAGAAATAAAAATAAAATCAAATTAGACTATCCATACATTTTTAATAGCTATGGGAAAAGAAATGATTACTATCTAATAGAAGAAATTTATAATAGTATACCTGATTGTAAACTTTTACAAGACAAAAGAATTTCTGAAATAAAAAAATTAATAAAAAAATGGCTTATTATAAACATTGAAAATAGGTAATTCAAAAATTCTAAATATAGTCAATCTCCTTTGAAGTTCTTAAAACCATAATCTTGATTTCAATTGATCTTGCAGTGAATAGTTGTGTATATAGTACTTGTGATTGTGATTACTATATATTATATGGTATTATTATAGTATTATACTATTATTGTGTATGTGATTGTGATTACTATATATATATGTATTACTTGTTAAACTTTTTAAACATTAATCATAGATTTTTATTAATGTATAACTTCCAAAAATTTAACAACCTTGTATACTTAGTTAACTGTTTGTCAATTTCCCTTATTCAAAAAAACAAACAAAAAAAAAATAAAAAAAACAAAACAAAAAATTAATCCTAAGTTACTAATTAATATACTGTATAATCGGCAATTTTAGTCTTTTTACTTTTCTTAAAAATGCATAATTTGTAACTAATAACTCAAATATATCAATATGAATGTACTCAACGGTAGCACCTGTTGATAGGAAGCTCTACAAATGCTTCCTAACAGGACTATGATAAAATGTAATGGAAATAAAATGAATGAATGAATGAATTCCTTATCACTTATCCTACTTCTATTAATTACTATTTTATTTATTTATTTATTCAATTAACTCTTTTCCTGTGTTCTCTTGCTGACTTTCCTTTATAGTTTAATCTTTGTCCTTGTGGTTTTACTACCAGTCTATGATGATTAGCAATTTTAATTTCTTCTGTTTATCCCTTTCTGTCAATTCAATTGATCTCTCTATGGTTTTACTACCAATCTAAGATTTATTTTAATTCCCTTTTGTTATTTATTCTTTATTTATTTTAAAGATATTTTTTTTTATTTTTAGCGGCCCCTATGTTACAGCTTGCCTGAACAACATATTTCCGCTCTTACATTTATGCTTCCTGGATGTCTCACACTGTAGTGGCCAAATTGTTACATATTAGAATGAAACCTTCACCATTGTGTTCAACATCAAAAAGTATGTGACCATATAGCTGTGAACTATTTTACGTGTCGTAATGAACAATTAAAAATGCCAGCTAACTCGACACTTACAAATTAAAAAGTGCTAATAAAATAATTCCATAATAAAACGGTTTTATTATGGAATTATTTTATTAGCACTTTTTAATTTGTAAGTGTCGAGTTAGCTGGCATTTTTAATTAAGTATGTGACCATGTCCAAAAAATCTGTAGAACCACTCCCAGACCCCCAAGGTGTTTTCAATTCATTTTTTAGCGGCCCCTGTTACAGCTTGACTGGAAAACATAGGATGTCACATTCAGCAGTGATTAGTAACCAATCACAATGCTTCGCAACATCTTCTGATAAGAAAATATCATTGTTGTTATTGTTTTAATTTCCTTATTATTATAAATATGATTGTTGTTGGAAATGCAAAAGGCGCAATTGTTGCGTATTATGGGTGTTGATGAAGCTGCGTAATAAATATGATTGTTGCGCATGCAAAAAACGCAATTGTTCTGATTGAAATTGAAAAAATGTTTCGACGTGCGGAAATAAGAGATGCTGATACAAAGGGAGAAGCTTCACGCTTGAGTAAAGAACAGTTACAACATGTCTTGGATTGCTCATAAGAAATCTCATGATAGTTCCCGTGTTATTAAAGGAAGAAGGTTTTGGAAGAATTATGTGTTTCATGAATTATTTGTATTAAAGAAATAGAAGTTTATACTCAACGTTTACACGTTATCTACTCTAATAATTTATGTACGTAGAGAAATGTTTCAAGATATGACAGATCACGTGATATCTCATCAGTAATGACTTCAGGCTTCCAGGTTCATCAATTTCAGAAATTTTCTGGTATAAGTGATAAAGATAGTGAAATACCATTATACCACTCATTCAAATGATTCTTTAATCTCTGCATTGTGATTTGTTTGGCTTTGCTCAATCATTACGTCACATGGCCTTAACTTAAAAGTCTGAACATTGCATAATTTTAAATAATCATCGTTGCCTGACAACATATCTTTGCAGATTGCCATTCAGTAACTTTGCGTAAATTCCAAATGATATCGTTGCATGTAGCACCTTTTGATTACGATTAAAAACTTAAACAACATTTGATGATAAAATATGGGTTTCGAAAATGATTTTTGTGATTTTACGGATTCATTTGAACAGTATTCCAAGTTTCATTTAAGTAGTTCAACATTTTGATGTTTTACTAAATCAATCAAGTTTTTAGGTATTTTTTAAAAAAATATGTTTATGGGAAAAAACTTGAGTAAAAAAGCAAAACCTCAATTTCCAGACTAATGATATCAGATGCCCAATTTTGTTTTTCCTATGTCAGAAGAAGGCGAATCCATTTCCAAAATAGGGAAATCAATCCGTCTCGCAGGAAGGTTGATCCGTCTTGTTTGTTTATTAATAAACGTCGGAAAATTAGTGTTATTTTGTGAACATTAGAGTTTTTAAAATTGTAACTATTTTGCTTAACAGTTGAATATTTTACTTATAATAAAAATGAAAAAGTATTGTGGTCCTTTAATCGCTTTACAAATCGACCATTACAACACAAATCGCAAGTTTTTGACACTACGTCAAGTGGGGGTCTAATATCCGTGGTTGGGCTGTATAAAATGAAAGTTAGAAGTTAAAGTGTCCCACAGGCCTTAGTGGTCCTTTATGTCACGTGACGTAAGGCTCCCGGCGTTTTAAGATCAACGGGACCAACTTGAAGTACGATTGATTTTCGACAGTTTTTGCAGTTTGAAAGCACAATAGAAAAATTATCTGAGATCTCCGAGGAAAAAAGGAAAGTAAAGTTTTCGTTAGGTAGTGGTTAATGATGACACAAGTATTGTGAAACAGACAATGGCGACAAAGACATTTGCCAATGGCAAACTTGTTTATGAATATATTTGGTCCATTCCTAAGATTGATGAAAAGATTAAATAAGCAACAAGTAACAGCGATTATAGACTCGAAAGCAAACACTGGAGTATGAGTATTCATGAGTATTATATTGTATCCCAATTCCGAACTTACTAAATAATATTGGTCTACGCTGGCGTGATTCCCGAAGCATATGACGATGTCATTCCATGACCTTATCTCTACAATTACGCAATTGTTAGCCACAAGACTAATGTTGCTGACAATGCTTATACAACAGATATTTCATCCACTATTTGTAATAAAACGATGTTTTTTGAAACCACAGGTTTCGGATCAGAGTCTTTGTGGCTATGGAGAAGTTATCAGTCACGAGAATTTGACCGTCACCAGAGATGCATTCTAAATAAACGGAAATACAGTATACTTGTTAGATTGAGGGTATTTGAAAATAAAGTGAAAATTAAATAAACAACAACATATTTACAAAAATAGATGGTTTTTTTTTCCATTTTGATGTTCACTTTTTTTTCCTTTTTTTTTTTTTTTTTTTTCTGGCATGGTGTTCATAGAATAATGATTCACTCAGCTCCATGCCTGATTTTCAAATTTGAATACACTTCAGATATTACTGTAACATCACAACTTATTATTTTACGATAATCAAATCATTTGTTTTAATAAAGGTGTGCACGTTGTACAAGGTTTTAATAAAAGAACAAAACAAAATTAAACTTAAAAAAATAAAGTGGCATCACGTGACTAGTTTCAGCTACCTTGTGGTACCCTTTCTCGAACGTTACTAGAGAATAACAGTTATGTGCCTAAAAGAAGAAAGCTACCAATCAGTAATTAGGCAGAGTCGATTGTGCTAACGATAATGAGTAAAAGAACGAACTACAAGAGGGTAGAGTCCAACCGATGCACAAATAAAATCGAGTTTGAGAGGAAACGATAAAAAACATTGAAAGTCATTTATATGGCAGTCAATATTATTCAAAGTAAAAATATAAAATCCTCGCTAAGTACAAGAAAAAAATGAAAAACAAAGAAATTACAAAATATGGAATAAAAAAAAAACACTATCAAAAATATTTTATTCGTTCCATGCGGCACATGCCTGCTGCAAAAACTATTTAGCAATGTAACGAATATTGTTCGATGTGTTCTCATCGTGATGTTGTAAAATTTGCAAATGATGAACTGTGTTCAGTGGCTAACAGCAACTAATCCCCCGTGATGCTTCACACATGTAGCAGTAGTTTTCTTTAACTCTGGCAAATTTGCAACAATTCCACGTATTCCTTAAATGGTCCCACAAACAGAAATCCCATCGATTGAGATCCGGAACTCGTGACGACCAGGTAATAGAAAATGGTCAACTAATTATGCGGCGATCGGTGAAATGTTGGCTATATGGAGCATCTAATTTGCGGGCGCACTATCCAGCAGAAACCTTGTAGACGTAAGTTTTTGTCGCTGTTGAAGTGGGGGCAGAACAAAATTCTGGAGCATGTTAAACATCTCAGGGCCGTCACAAAACATGTCTCAGAGACATTAAAAACAATTTCATCAAGAAGTATGGTCCGATGATAAATGTGGAAGTGATTCCAAACCAGACGACTTTAGGACAGTGCAGAGAAAAATTCTGGAAAGCATATGGAATTTCCATGACCCAAATGCGAGAATTCTGGGTGCTAAATGTTCCATTCAGATAAAAATCTGCATCGTTCCACCACCACAACACATCAACTTCCAATTTCTCAGCTAAGCTGAGTCGATGGTCCTTGACGGCAGCAAGCAGCTAGTAGTTGTGGCTGATTTTGTGTAGAAAAACTGCACTATCTGCGGTAGAACCTTCCATACGATGACGTACGATATTTCTAACTGCTGTGACACTGCATATATTCTACTTTCGCCAGAAACACGGCGTTAATAACTATTCGACAGCAGCCGTCGTAACATCTTTAAGGACTTCCTCAGGACAGGGTAACGATCCAGTGTCTCGAATCAGCACGTTCTTCGCAGCTTGCACAGACATTACATGTACACAGTATTTTGAATAGACCAAGTTTAAATACGATCACCCTGTATATTGTTCCAATTATGTAGAAGAATTTTATCAGAAATGTAATTATAGTAATCTAATACTATTGATAACTGTAACATATATTTGCAATATTTTTGGTATTCCACATTACCTTTCTTTTTGCTTTATGAATCTGGTTATGTATATTTCTATTGGCAGGCCCACATTAGTATAATGCATATCGAATTCTTTTTTTAAAAAATTAAAAAATAGTGACAGTAACTAAAGTTTTTCATCTTTGATTTGTAAAAGCTCCATTTTTTAGATTGCAGACTATTTTTTTTTTTTAATCTTTGGAACAACAGATCCACTCACTGAGGGGTTTGTAGTCCATATCAGTTGAAATTTCTTTTATTCAATTTTATTAGGCTAACAGAATTTGTAGTACGAAGTTTATATGTGGAATAGTCTCGAACGAAATTGAAGTTCATTAATTACAAAATATCAACAATTGAAAATCGAAAATTCTAAGCATGGTGAAGAATATCTCAAGAAGATTGCAGACATTGACGTAAAAGTATCTATCAGAAGATCACGAAAACATTGAGAGGAATTGAAGAATCACTTCCAATCACAAGATTTAGGAAAGCTTTACACTAATATCAACCACTGAAATATAAATATTAAAAAAAAAAACAAAATTGAGCTTAATGTATCCTAACATCTTTTCAATATGAAACAAAGAAAAATGTTTCAGATATTTCCTTTTAAGCAAATTAAACTATTGCTTGTATGATACATGCTATCTTTCCTGATAAATTTGAAAATCAAAAATTATAAGCAGGAGGAAGAATAACCCAGGAAGATTGTAGACGTTGTCCTAAAAGTATCAGAAGATAATGAAATCATTGACAGAATTGAATAATCACTTACCATCACCAGATTTAAGGAAGAAGGCTTCATACTAACATCAACCACTAAAATATAGATATTTTACAAAAATGAGCTTAAAATCTCCCAATAACTTTGAAATAAATGAAAATTTTTCAGATATTTCCTTTTAAGCTATTTAAGCTTTTGCTTGTATGATCCATGCGTCAGCTATCTTTCTTTATAAAATATGAGAGGAATTGTTAAATTTACCTTCTTCTTAAATTTTTTTAAGCACTGAAATATCAGAAAAACTGAGATCGTCGCTTTCATTTCGAATACATGGCAGTAAACTCCTGCATTAAAGGGTCGTTTACAACAATTGAAGTACATTTAAGTATGGATATCCTGTAATCCTTTGTTGCTTATCCCATTGACGATCACGATTTAAGCGACTTTGAACGAGGAATGATAGCAGGTGCCAGAGATATAGGTCACTCTATATCGAAAATCACCGCAAAAGTTGGATTTTTAAGTGCGACAATACAAAGGATTTACCCTGACAATACATCAATATCTTGAAAGATATCTAGCTTGCGTCACCTTTGCTGCTGACGCAAAACTTTCGACGATCGTGTTAGTGTCGTCTGGCACCCATTAGAACAGTCGACTGCTATGTGATACTGCAGTAGATGACAGAACAATTTAATGCTCTGGCCAGATATAGTACAATGCTGTATAGTCTACATGAATCAACGGCCTAAACAGATCCAATTGAGAACCGGACTGTAAAGAGGTCTGCATCTTGTCTGGGCTCTGAACATCACCTCTGGACGCAAAACTAATAAAACATGTAGCTCGGTCCAACGAGTAGCGATCCAGCTATTTCGTGCAGATGGAAGATTACTAGTGTATACAATCCGTCGAGGCAATGGATCCGTATGCCACCAAGTGACACTCCAGTGAGGCAGTGGTTTCGTTATGGTGTGGTTGTTTCTCGCTGGCACGCATTAGGATCTCTGATACATGCCGATTTGAAACAGATATTGAATACAGAACTAGTCATTTAAATAAAGCCCTAAGCTTAAAAATCAAATTTTCATACCTTCATAGGTAAAAAAAAATACTATCTAATAATACAAAACTTGGTTGAGTGAAGTCTCAAGAATGAAGATTTACAAGTAATTTGTTTTAATTATTGATAAAAATGTTAGAACTTCACCCTGGATGTATACAACTTCTATTTATACATTGTGGCTTATTTTTTATTCTTTGGTACTACAATTCAGTAATGTTCGATAACAATCATCAGCTGTAATTTCTTTTCTTAAATCTTACACACACAGCGTATTACGAAGAATTGACTTTATTATCATTAAATTAATTTCAATCATTCAAAAAGGTAATAAATACAATCACAATTTTAGAAAGCAAATTAAAAAAAAAAGAATAATTCCCAAGAAGATGGAAGGCGTTGACATAAAAATTAGATATCTGTCAGAACATTATGCAATCATTGAGAGGCATTTTAGCATTCCTTCGCATAACCAGTTTTAAAATTGAAGGCTTTATGCTATCATAAACTTTTCAAAATTAGAATTTTTAGAAAAATAAAATTTAACTTAATGAAGCCTATATCTTTTAAGTATTAATTGTGTGGCTACACAAGCAATTTTATTCTTTGTCCATTTTTCTTCAATTAAATCTTTTCCTGTGTTTCTCTTGCTCACTTAACTTTCATTTAATTTTTTAATCTTTCTTTCTATGGTTTTATTACTAATCTTCGATTATTTTATTTAATTTCGTCTTTTTGTCTTTTCCTTTCTGGCTACATTTCGATCTTTCCATCTATGGTTTCACCATTAATCTATGATTAATTCTAATTTCGTCGTTTATGGTCTCTAATTTAGTTATTCATTTATTTTTTTTACTGTTATTATTATTTTTCTTATTCCTTACAACTCAGTAATCGTAATTCATTGATAGAAATTTGATTATTTTGATTTATTTATCACTCCAATTTAATATTTTTCTGTTTTCACTTTTCCTTCCTGTCAGATTTTAATGTCTTCCTACGGTTTTTCTGCTAATCTAGGATTATTACCAATTTCATCTTTTTGTCCGTTTCTGTCATATCACATTTCAATCTTTTAATGGTTTACTGCTAATCTACAATTAATTTTAATTTCGTTCTTTTTGCTCTCAATATATTCATTTATTTTTATGACTTTTACTATTACAGTCAGACTTGGATAATTCGAAGTTGAAGGGATCAGAGAAAAAGTTCGAAATATCCAGAAATTTTAATTACATATATTCTCTCAAACAGAAGAGATAAATAAAAAAGATTAACTCCGCGATCAAAGATTTAGCACACAAACTTTATCTAAGAATACTGCTACTTTTTTTTTATTGAATTAAACATTTTTATTAGATTAATAGCTCATCACTTTAAAAAGAAAAAGGAAGATATTTTTAATTGCTTCGTTGAATGCAATGTTTGAGTCATAGCATATGATTCCAACCTATCAATTGATACAAAAATAGAAAAATATCTCTCGCTTTTGTTTTCCTCAGAAAGACCGTGAAAATAAATAATGCACCTTAGCTGAGAATAGTCTCGGGAACAATTTTTACCGTAATATTTTAAGGACAATCGTACGAAAAATTCGAATTATCTAAATACAAATTCCAATTATCCACGATTTTTCAACATTATTTTAATGCACAATTGTAGGGACCGAGCAAAAAGTTTTAAAGTTGATATTTCCTAAAAACATTTGGAATAATATTAATAAAAGGAAACAAATATTACTAAAATTCAATATATTATATCCTAAGCAAAAATTTATATATAATATAAAAATAAAGAATTTTTATAGTGTTGTTAAATTAAAAGATGAATGTATAAAAGAAAATTATAATTTGAGAAATAAAAAAAAAATAAAACTTGATTATTCTGATATCTATAATGAATATGGTGTAAGAAATTTAAATTCTATAATTGAGAAACCTTTAATGATGTAAATTGGAATGTTTTTAAAGATTGTAAAAGAATTTCCATTGAAAAAAATAATGTAAAAAGTTGGATATTAGATAATATTAATTAATAATAATTTGTTAATTTTATGTTGTGCTATTCTGTTGATATTTTTTGTTTCGAATTATTTGAGGATAAGTTGATTTTGTAATTTTTATAAAATTTATTTAAATATAATTTTTTAAATATAATTATTATGTATTAAAACAGTGTTTCTCAACCTGTGGGGCGCACCCCCCTAGGGGGGCGCGATAAAACTAAAGGGGGGGCGCGAGCATATCGAGAAAAAAATCTTATTAAAAAAACTAGATTTGGAAGTTTTTTTTTTGTTTTTTGGTTGAACAGATAGGTTTGGAGGTTTTTTTTTTTTTTGGTTGAACAGATATGTTTGGAGGTTTTTTTTTTTTCGGGGGTCGCGATGAGAGGTGTGATTGAAAATTGGGTCGCAAGTACTAAAAGGTTGAGAAACACTGTATTAAAATAAATACAGCACCTGTTGATAGGAATTTATATTCCTAACGGGACTGAAATGTAATTTAAAATAACTAAGAAATAAAAAAAAAAAAAAAATATTATTATTATCCCTTATCCACCATCTAGTTTAATCTTTTTCCTTGTAGTTTTACTACCAGTCTATCATGATTAGTAATTTTAATTTCTTCTTTCTCTCAAGTCACAATTCAATCGGTCTTTCTATGGTTATACTACCAATCTAAGATTTAATTTAATTCGCTTTTTTTAATCTTTATTTATTTTGTTATTTTAAATAGATTTTTTTTTAATTTGTAGCGGTCCCTATGTTAAGCTTGCCTGTAAAACATAATTGACCGCTCTTGCATTTATGCTTGCTGGATATAAGACTCTGTAGTGGCCAAACGGTAAAAATATTAGGATGAAACCTTCACAATTGTGTTCAACATCGAAAAGTAGATGACCACATCCAAATAATCAGACCTGTAGAACCCTTTCCTAAGCTCCAAGCCGTTTTCAATTCATTTTTTAGCAGCCCCTGTTACAGCTTCCTTGTAAAACATAGGTTGTCACACTCTGTAGTGATTAGTCAACCAATCACAATGCTTCGCAACATCTTCTGATAAGAAAATATCATTGTTGATATTGTTTTAATTTCCTTATTATTATAAATCTGATTGTTGCGTATGCAAGAGGCGCGATTACAATTGCGATTGTTCTTAATGAAATTGAAAAAATGTTTCGACGTGCGGAAAAAAGAGTTGCTGATATAAAACGAGAAGCTTCGCGTGTAAAGAACGGTCTCGTCCAAAGTCAGAGACAGGATACAGAGAACGAGAAAGAAATGACGATCTGATAAAACTTTGTTTATCAAATTGTGCATATTTTGGGCACAAAGCACGGTTGCTTTAAGTTTATCAAATTGTGCATATTTTGGGCACAAAGCACGGTTGCTTTCGGTACTGTCTAAAAGCATTAATTACCTTGTTTTTGATCTTATTAAGTAAAAAATTGTTCGTCAAATTTTGTAGCAGCCTGTTTATGCGTCATTTCTGTTCAGATAGTGTATTTGTGTTCATGCCAAAACATATGTGACCTTTAACATCTTTAATTCACAATTAAAAAATTCAATTAATATCAAAATCTAAGTCGAGTTTTAATAAATCATTCCAATTATTAATTGCAATTTAATCTCTGGAATCTCATAACCTGTTAGCACATTTTTTGATCCAAAAAGCGTAATTTATACTGTCTTTTTTCTCCCAAGAGTTTTCTGCATTTCCTCCGGTCGCATGTATGCATGGTTTGTCCAATAGATGCTGAACCAAACCTGATTTCATGCCGTAGTGATGTTCAAACGCTGTGTTGTGCTATTATGAGTTTTTCTTAATGTATTTTTGAGCATATTAAAATCATTTTTTGCAGCTGCATCTTCATTGATAGACCATACCACTTTCGTTTTATTTTGGGACATGGCTATTATTTGATTGACACGTTTGTTGTATGGTGCTTCCACAAAATTACTTTAAATAAAATTATTTTAAATATTATTTTCAACCAGTTCATTCCGATTTTGTTTCTTGGATGTGTCCATAATAAAGTCACATTATTTTTTAGGGCCCCAAGGTTACAGCTTGACTATAAAAACATTGCTTTTATATTTGCTGGATGTCACACACTGTAGTGACCAAATGTTCAGAGATATTAGAATGAAACCTTCACCATTGTCTTGCATCAAAAAGTAGGTGACCACATCTAAAAAAATCACATCTCAAGGGCCACTTCCTGACCGGATGTGGAGGGTCAAAAGTCGGTGCTTCAGTACGTTTTTCTTGTATTATATCTCAGCTACCGTTTGTCTGGTAAAAACGTGAACACCACCAATATCGATATGGGGGGGGGGTTCTATCGCTGTTTTCCTCTTTGTCGGAAGCGTCCACTTTTCACCAGCTAAATTCCGGTTTGCTGTAAGCGTCCATTAGGTTCACTGAGAACGCCGGTTAGGTTCACTTTACTTTTGTTCATAAAATGTGTATATTTTGGGGCCGCTTTTCTTTTGACACTGTCTAAAAGCATTAATTATCTTGTTTTGTTTATATTTAAATTTCTTTGCCTTGTTGCTCTTGCTTACTTTCCATTTAAAGTTGTTTTTGTATTTAAAGGCAACCAGTTGAGTTCTCCCTCTCCCAACGCCCCCCCCCCCCCCCCCCCCCCCCCCAAAAAAAACCTCAAAAACAACACCACCCCCCCCTCCGATCTCTTCCAGGTCTAGCAGTGTGCTCACCTTGGTTCGGACAGAAGATCACTAAAACAATCTATCCGAGAAACTAACACGAAAGTTCTTAAGATATGCGCAAGACTTTATGTTATTAATATACATCGCCCGAAAGAGGCCCGAGGCACCGGAACGAAATTATCCAGTATCATGTCCCCCTCCTTCAGAACCAAACAATCAGAAAATGAATTTCAAAGAACCGCCTGGGGTAAAAAATAAATGTTCTTGTAGGTGCTCTAAGCAGCGCCCTCCCATGAGGCTAAAGCATCTGAATCTGAGTTCAAATCCCGAGACAAGCAGGGATGTTTCTTCAATTTCCTTTTCAGAGTTTGTCAGCTTTTTCTTCACTGTCGCTTGCTGTTTGAAGCATTCCATTATGGATTTTTGGGGAAAGCCAGGAAAAACCCCTTAAAAACACAGTAGGTGTAAAATGTTTCCCCCAACACATCAGATCAGTGTTTGAGTTTATGAATTAACCTTCATGCGCTCGCGCCTCTAGCGTCGCACTTCCGCTCGCATGGACGGCAATTTGGCCGTCAATAATTTTTCACAATTTCCAACAATTTCCTTCGATCAAATTGCATATATTTGGATATTTATGATAAATGAACATAAACACAATATCGTATGCTCAATTTTGACGAGTAAAAAAAAATATTTCTCTTAAAAACACGATATGACATTTTTTTTTTTGAAACAAAAAAATATAAAATCTACAGAGAAGCTAACTAGAACTAAACTTAACTTGACACTATTTACTAACGTAAATATCAAAAATATGCAATTTGATCGAAGGAAATTGCTGGAAATGGACCACTTGAGGATAGGCGGGGCTTCGTAGTTCCAAAATATCCCACCACGCTACTGCTTCGCATGTGGGATAAACAAAGCCATGTGCTTCATTTTAACCCTAATAGATATGAAGGCTGAACTAAAAGATTTGATTTGGATGCAACGATTGTAAGCCTTCCAAAATCTTCAGATTGGATATAGAGTTGATTATCGCCTATTGAAGAAGACGACAGCAATATATTTTCAAAGAAGGATATAATTTAATCGATCACTTGAGGATAGGCGGAGCTTTGTAGTTACAAAATATCCCACCACGCTACTGCTTCGCATGTGGGATAAACAAAGCCACGTGCTTTGTTTTAACCGGTTTAGATACAGAAGAAATATTATATTAAAGAAAGATATTCCAAGCGTTTTTACAGAATTATTACAGTACTGGATCTGCACAGTATTGAACCATCGTCTTGAAATATCAAATATCGACGATTTTTTAAGTAATTCAAACAAAGTTATATGTTTGTTTATCCCATTAGCTCTCGCCGCATGTGGGATACACGTCATATGTGACGTCGATAAGGGCGTAAACCTCAAGTGGTCCATTGTCAAAAATCATTGACGGCCAAATTGCCGTCGTTGCGAGCGGAAGTGTGACACGAGAGGGCGCGAGCGGAAGAAAGAAAGATGAGGAGCCATCAGAGGAAGGCTAAACTTAAGAATACATGCCCCTCTCACCCGGCTCTGGTCGTTCGGGGAAAAAAGGAGCGCAAAATAACAAAATGACGGCCAATTTGCCGTCCGCGCGAGCGCATGAAGGTTAAATGATTTTGATTTAAATATGGGAAATAACTCATACGTAGGTGATGGAGCAATTGAAATGAAATCATAAGGAGAATTTGGGTCGCGGTTCAATTTACTTTCAGTACCAAGACTAAAACTGGCTTTCTAATGGTCTGAGGAAAAAACTGGGTTCCCCGAGTCTTTCCGCGAGTTTTCCCTAGAATCATTATGTGCTTGTTATTGATCAGGAAATATTTAATAACTTCTCGATGACTGTTCATAAACAAAAAAAAGTAAGGTGAAATAACCAAAGACATAAACATTTTAAAATCGAAACACATTCTAATGTTTGAAATTGATGCTACACTAAAACCTCGTTAAGTCGTCACTCAAGGGAACAAACATTTCTGACGACTTAGGCGGAGTGAGAATTTTGGAAAAAAAAAATTCGAAATACAGTAATTTTATGAACTGCTGTAGGATTCGGTGAGAAAAACAAAATTTTCAGAAATCAATTCATGCAAATGAATGAGTGGAAAATAAAACACTTTTTTTTAGTTATCACATTTTAATCATTTTAAAAGAAAGACAAGGTCTGTCTTTGAAACGTTCCAGCCAACCATAACTGCCGCCGAAATCTTCAATGCTCAACTGCTTAACATTTTCCATGACTTTTTCTTTGTGAATCACGGCGGAAATCGGCACATTTTGCGATCGGACATGTTTTAGCCATCGAACTAAAAGCTTCTCAATTTCGTGAATTTTCGATTTGCTCATTCTCTTTCTTTTGTTTTGTAGTCAGCTTCTTCAATTACTTGGTTCGATGAAAAAATATTGTTTAACGTACTCCTGGGCAATAGCCGTTTTCGAAACATTTGATTTTTCAAAAAGTGCAATGTAATTTAAAGTAATGTAAAGTGCAATGCAATTTAAAGTGCAATGCAATTTAAAGTCTTTATTTTCTTTAAAAGATAACGAGGTAAAGAAAACGTAATCGAACCACGAAATTGCAAGAGAAAAAATAGTCATTATCGCGGGACTTACTCGCTTTGAACTCAAGTCAAACTCAGGAGCGGTCAAGAAAAACAGTCAAACTCGGCAGAATCGCAACGAGAAGCTGCTTTGAATGATTAGCAGCGAGATTCCGAGAACATGAAGGGGTAGGAAAGGAATGAAGTAACAGGCGTGGTCGAAGATTCCCCGTAAAGGCTTGGCTTTCTTAAAGTGAAGGGGCAGGGCTGAAAAGACAACACGATGGCATGCAAAATGGAGAAGAAAGATCTTTTAACCATTTTTGAGGGTGACGAGTTATCCGGAGTAGAATTAAATTTGGTGATGGGTAAAGGAGGGTTATTTTACATTATTGTGTATGAGACCTTGTCGGGACCAAAGCTAAACGACGACTTAAACGGAGTGACGACTTATCCAGGTGACGACTTAACGAGGATTTACCGTATTGCAATTTTTTTTAATATTCAATGAACTTTTGTAGTTTTAAATCTTCAAACCTTTAAATCTACATTCGATCCAATATGGACTGTGTTTCTTGAAGGTGGCCACATACTCTGAGTCGCCCCAATGGTGGAATTTGTAAAGGATGCATGTTTTTCTACAAAGCTCATAATTGACTAATTACCACATAGATTCGATATTCGAGAGAATTACCACCATTGAAGACTAATCTTTCGCCCTAAACCATTAAGGATTTATTATTATTAACAACTATTTATATCGATATCTGTCTGTCATCCATTTCACAGAGCTTATCTGGCTATCGATGTCTTTGCCTAGCCTCATGAGAATTCCATCCCCAAAATAAACCAACACATTTGAGAATTTGCATATAATTATGAGAATTTGCATTTACTTGGAATAGTGAAGTTTTCATTGAAATGCCGTCCTATTTTCTTTTTTCTTTTTGAAAATTGTTGAACTCTTTTTTCTACATTGATTATAACATTATTGAAGTTCAATATACATGTTATATTTAGAAACATGTATAAGATTAACCTACAATATTATAATATGTTGTAACTTTATGTTTTCATTTCTAAAATTCTTCAAATAGAAAATAAAACTTAAAATTTTATTGTGTAGTCATGATTAGAAAAAAGTTTTAAATATGGAATTTTTTTTTTTTTTTGCCAATGCCCGGGCTCTTAGTACTTAAACTATTGGCCTCAACAAGGGGCGAGAAATGTGAGCATTTCGCCGATGAAACGTTGCCCAGGGTATGCCATAGGAGGCAGCTCACGCTATACCCGCAGAAATGGACGAGACACAGAAGGAGAAAGTAGCACCCATGCCACGGCCGGGATTCGAACCCCAGGTACTGGCGCATTGGACGCCACGGCTGGCCGCCGCCGAGACCGCACGACCACGCCAGCACGGCTAATTAGAGGATATTACAATTATCCTTAAAAGTATTCAAGTTAAACAAGTAAAAAAAAATTCTGGGAAAGCATAAAATTAAGGGCGACCCATTAAAATGAAATCTTCACATATGGGCCGTTGGAGGGTTATCCGCCGAGAAACGATAGCCGGCTGTCTACCGGAAATAGGTGAAGTTTGGGAAATTTTACCTCGACAACCACTTGCTCGATCGACTTGATATTTGCATATGTTTTTGTTTAAAGTGTGCACTATACGCTCTGCTTCTGCCTATGGGGAAAAAATAAGGAAACAACGACTGTTTCCGGAAACAGTCGACTGTGTCTACAAACTCTTGTAGATACGGTCGAATAAAGATATAGATTACACAGTAGACACTCTAAACTAAGCATATCCAAATTTTAAGTTGATAGGGTTCTCGAGCAAAAAAATCTCAATATTGCGAACACAAACAATAGAGTATCCGTTTTTTTCCGGATAGGCAAAAATAAATGTTAAATTCCTACATTTTGTGTGCCTTTGAACACGATTGTGAGTTTGCGGAAACACCAGACGAAATATCGAGTAAACCAAACCCCGGAGTGGGAAAATCCCTGAGACAAGGAACAGTACAACTCCTTACGATTTCCTGAGGAACGCAACATCAGTATCTTTTCCTTGAAATTCTATGGATTCTTCTAGGGGTTCGCAATGTTAAGAACAATACAATCCATAGAACACGGACCTTCGGACACGAAGATCACCCTTCGATGTGAACCATACAAATAAGAACATAACATTTGAAAATAAATTGAATTTTTTTAATCTCAAAGAATCGTAACTCAAAGTAAAGATTTCTAAATGAAAGCTTCTAACAGTACACTTCTATACTCAAATAAGTATAGTTATATAGAGTTATGAGTATAATATCTTATTGTCCGGCGTATAAGACGACTGGGCGTATAACACGACCCCTAATTTTTCCAATTAAAATCCCGGACGCCTACAGCTTGCTCTGTCCTTCACTTAGGCCTTCCCGGTGAGGCGCCCCCTCACCTCGTCATCGGGACCACGCTAAGTCCCTTCTTTCCTCGAATCCTGGTGAGTGGATTTTCTTCTACCGTACTTCTTCTACCGTACAGCGCCGTCTTTGTTGCTTTCGTATGGTTGCCGCATAAAGCGGGGATGCGGCCGCGGCCGTTTTTGAGCTCCCGCACCATATGCGACGACCGCAGATTCTCCAGTCCGGCGTATAAGACGACCCCCGACTTTTGAGAAGATTTTCCTGGTTTAAAAAGTCGTCTTATACGCCGGACAATACGGTACATCCAATTTACGTATTTTGAATTCATTTTGGAAGCAAGGGTTTAAAAAGTTATGAAGTTTTTCATTTGGGGAAATATTTTTTAATATCCTACGTTTACTTTCCACGTAATTATAAATATTGTTAATATTTATTAAATATTGTTAATGCACGAGAGAATAATTCAAACCTATAACGAAAAATGTAGAGTTTCATATTAGTTGGTTGTTTTTTAAGTAAATAAATACAAAAGTACAAAATGGTTACGTTTCGGTTGAACTTTTTCTAAGCCAATACAAATCACTCGATGAACTCTGCGCACTTCCTTTTGAATTTGAGTTGCCTCGGGCTTATCTCGACACTTTTATATAAGCGGTAAGCCTTTATAGTGTAGTCATTTTAGGAAAATTAGTTTAAAAAATTGTTACAAGCATGGGACTTGGTATGTGGAAAGTACTTGATCATCCCAATAACATACTAAAAGTCCCCAAAAATTAAACTTGTGCTATGGCCGCCATCTTGGAAAATGGCGGCTGGAATGAACTTTCTCATGCAATCCCTTTTAACCCCTATACGCAAGCCCCTAATTGAGATGGAAAGATAATTTTGGTGTCTACGTCTTTGTAAGGGATTACTCAAGCATCTTCTGGATATAGAGTTGAGCACTTTTTGCATACAAATT
>JAFIDM010074106.1:0-18516 GCA_023159025.1 Thereuonema tuberculata | reverse complement strand
AGTTCATTTTTATACAACTCCATGTAATACAGTTCATATATATACAACTCCATGCAATACAGTTCATTTTTATACAACTCCATGCAATACAGTCCATGTATATACAACTGTATACATCTTCATGTAATACAGTTCATATATATACAACTGTATACAAGTTCAAGTATATACGACTGTATACAACTTCATTAATACAGTTTATGTGTATAGGACTGTATACAACTCACGTTCAGATGAGTATTTTACTCAAGTTCTTGAAGACGCCAAAGCCTTAGCTGCTGAAATCGACAGCGAAGTGGGTTTTTTTATCCCCAGCATCCGGTCAGGGAGTGGTCCTAGGGGTCTGATTTTTTTGGACGTGGTCATCTACTTTTTGATGCTGAACACAATGGTGAAGGTTTCATTCTCATATCTCTAAGCGTTTGACCACTACAGTGTAAGACATCCAGCAAGGAAAATACCAAGAGCGGTTCCCTTTTTTTTTATTTTATTACAGGCAAGCTGTAACAAAGGGGCAGCTAAAAAAAAAAAGTTCAATCTTACGCTTATCTTCTGAGCAATTCAAATATAAGCTTATGAGTAAGATACTATATTAAGCTTCAGGATGCAGATCTCTTGTTGGAGGTATAGGCTCCAACAATTTCTCGACCAGCGGGATGAAGTTAAGGTCGGGTGTCAATCCAACATCTTCCCGCTTTAACTCCAAATTATGAATTGAAAAAAAATATTTTTAACCAAGTCTAAATGTATGACCAGATGCGGTACGTGACAGCTATGCGACAGAATTTTTGCACGCTTAGCAGGCATACGATTTGGTGGGATTTTTTTTTTTTAATTTACTACTTCAAAAACAATAATTTACCACATTTTTCAATATAAACATCCTGGAGGAACGTCATAAAGATTAGTTCAACTTACCTAACCTACAGGTAATCGGCACACACACGCTTCGCTTGCCTTCCCAACAGCTTGAGCTCATACTAAGTTAAATATTTTCACCTCTGTATTTCATCCGAATATATGTTTACATTCAGTGACAAAATAATTTAAATTAATTATATTTCCTTATCATAATTGTATATAATATATTTTATTTGTATTGCAGATTTGATCTATTATTTTGTCGCCCAGTTGACCATGTCCGGACCAAACGTCCCGGATTTTAGTGAAGCGTTCCGCTTCAGTATATGAACCGGATTTTGTAAATAGTTGACATGAATTTTGCGAGTTCCATCCGCAAAAAGATAGATATATTTTTTTGGGGATCAGAATGGAAATACGTTCAATAATTGATTTTACTTATCAAGGCCCGCCTTCATTCAGGTCGACGTGCTCGGCTGTCAAGCCACCCACATTCACAAGTAATCTAATCTAATCTACGGCCCGCCTTTATAATCATCAGATAACAAATAATCGACAATTGTAAAATGCATCTTCCTTATCTCTTTCAATGCGGACGACGCCAATTGACGGTATTATTTCTGTTCTCTTTTGTGCGGGTGCCGTAAAAATGACTTTTTAAAAAAAAGAAATCGTCGAAGTAGTTTTGTCCATGAATGATGTCGAAAAAACTTGATGACCCTAAACATGTAGTTTGTAATTCTTCTCATTAGCTTAAATTTGGATTAAGATAAGCGTGGATCAAAAATTAATCTAACTTAATTAAATTTAAGTAAGGATGCTCTAATTTCTTTTTTAGAAAGCGTATAAATCAATATACTGAAGTTCCGAATCTTTCTTTTTTCAGCGACTTTGGCCAACTATGGACCACGTGCTAGCCCTACCTGACAACGTCAAAGGCTAGGAAATTCAAGCAGGGGGAACGAGATTCACATCACGTCCAGAATAATCCTGAGATACCAAGTCCCATGGGAGAAACGAACGAAACACAGAAGAAGAAAGAAACAGCCATGCCCACACCGGGATTCGAACCCAAGTTTCGACACAACGGCCACATGGCATATCACCATCAAGACTGCTCGTCCGACCCGGAGTGTACTAGTGGCTAGAATAAATAGTATGACGGTCGACCTGCTTTTTGGTGTTTCCGGTGTGATGAACTCCACCAGATGGCGCTACCTCTCTCATGTGTGCTCTGTTCGCCTTATTCCCAGCTATAAGAATAGGCTTTTCTAGAATAAAGTATTGATACAAAGTTGACAAGTCCTCTCGATTGGTCAGTTAATCTGTCCTGTGATTGGCCGAATCGGGGGACCAATCAGGGACGCGTCTTGTCCTCTCACCAAGTGGCGGACCGAACAGAAAGCTTGAGAGAGATTCTCGGAATCCTGTCCGATCTGTCTATATGTTATTTATAATTATTTAAGTGTATTTGTGCTTTAGACGAAACCACGGCGTTAGTCTCTGTCCTTTCGACCATACATCAATATCAATGTTTTCATAAATAAAAAAATAAAATATCTTACAGCAGTATGCAGGATTCTTATTTTTTTTATTAAAAAATATCATAGTATGAAAAGAAAATGGTCTTTATTAACTTAAACTGAGAAGCAAAAAAAATTTTCAGAATGTTACATGGTTTTTATTAAATATGAGAAAGAAGAAATTTGAATAATAAGAGGAATATTTTAATACTTAATGAGCTTTAAATATAATCTTTTAGATTTTTTTTATAAATAATTTATCTCCACCATTTATTATTTTATCTTATCCTCCTATTTATCTTCAACTGTCTTGTATTCTCCTCTCTTTCAACTCATTTAATATTTATGCCTCATCTAATAAGTGAACTTTCAGTTCTTCTGTTTTTATCTCTTTTGTTTACAATAGAAATTAAAGCTTTCTAATTGTTTTCCAACCTTCTTATTTTCAGTTTCAATTCCAGTTTTATTATTATTGATCATTTCGGTTTTGAAAAACCAATCTATTTGCCCCCAATTTCAATATTTTTTTCTTTATTTCCACTGATGTCAATATCTTAATACTTTCTAGCAGCTAGAAAATGAATTTACCCAGGCTTCATTTTATTTAAGGAACTTTGTAATAGCATCTATATTTCAGTATATTTCTAATTACACTGCTTTTATTTTAATTATAACACAGTAAGCAGTCGATTTTCTTGTAGTATTGGTGCGTGAATGTATTGTTTTCATTCCTATAAGAATAATTACTGTAGATTCTAATTCGAAAATGTATTATTTAAAATCCAATTGTGAAAAATATTTCATGCTCTGATTTCTTTATTCGCTTAGGAACTACAATTCTCATATGGAACTACCTAAGCTAAGCCTAACCAACTCATTGCGACTTCGTTGCTCCGTCGATGTTAAGCACCAAAGACATTGACGTCAGAAACACCATAAAGCAATCAGATGTACAGCTTATCTCGTTCTGGTTTCAGGGAGATCAGGCTTTTGTATTTTGCCGCCAAAGAAAATAGGTCCAACTTTCGGCTTAGCAAAGCATTGTCAGATGCGAAATAAAACGTTCTAAATATGAAATTTCATTTTTCTAAAATTCAATAATAATCTCTATTTCGTTCGGCAGTAATATTTGTATTTATTGTCCTCTAATCAAAATGCATTAAAATCAAAATTAAACAAGATGCGATGAACAATTTCCACTCATTGAAAACTTATAAAAAAAAACATCGTTAAATTAAAAAAGCCAACTATATCAACACACATAAAAATAAATATTATTTACAATAAATTAATACATACGTATTCGGAACCCCTAATTTTAGGTTCCTTTATCAAGTGAAATGAACCCCCCCCCCTACCTTACAAGTTTAAAAAAATCTCTTCCCTAATCGGGAGTCGTCAAAGAATCGTTTTATTAAAAAAATATCATTTTCATTGAATTCTTATTTTTCAACAGTTCATTTCATATCCCCACATTGTCATAGATCTTATGTTAATAATTATCAACAAGATACATTATTTTATGTGTAATATAGAATACAAAATTACATATCATTTTTCATGTATCATAAAACTAATGAAGGAATGAGTGATTTAGATTCAATTGAATAGAAAAACTCCAAATTCTTTGACTTAAAAAAATGTTTACATGTTTCAAAAATACACGGCATAATTTCAGGTATGTATTTCCCACATGTAGACAATCAAAATAGTTCATTACAACATATGTCCGGAAATGCTTCATTTCCGAGTTATGGCCTTCACAACATTGAAAATCACCGGAACGTTTTTCGTTCCGCCGGTCGTTGCCATTACAGAAGATGTTCAAAATGACCACCTCCTGCTTGAATACAGACCTCACATCGATGTCTCAATGACCTGCGAACACGATCCCACACTCCAGGAATGTTGCGTATGTCCTCAGAACGTGCCACAATTCGATTCCGAAGGGATTCCAAATCAGGCACCGGAGACGAATAAACCAATGATTTTAAATGGCCCCACAAGTAGAAATCGAGAGGGTTCAGATCAGGTGAGCGTGGAGGCCAAGCAATTGGGCCACCTCTACCTATCCATCGATCAGGAAACGTTCGATCCAAGTACCGGCGAGCCGTACGACTGAAGTGTGCAGGAGCGCCGTCATGCAAGAAGTGAGCGTGCTGACGATCGATCAGTGGAGTGTCGTCATAAACATGAGGTATGGTGTTTTCCAGGAAGTTTGTGTACGCCTGCCCCGTAAGTCTGTTTACAAGTACATGGGGTCCAACTAATCGATCACCAATGATACCGGCCCACATGTTGAGGGAGAACCGCACCTGGTGATGAGATACAACAGTTGCATTTGGGTTTTCATACGCCCATACATGCTGATTGTGGAAATTTGTTATGCCATCTCGTGTGAACTGTGCTTCATCTGTAAATACGAAAAACGTTCCGGTGATTTTCAATGTTGTGAAGGCCATAACTCGGAAATGAAGCATTTCCGGACATATGTTGTAATGAACTATTTTGATTGTCTACATATGGGAAATACATACCTGAAATTATGCCGTGTATTTTTGAAACACCCTGTATATAATCTGTACAAATAATGGACGACACAAAAAAAAAAATATTCTGCCTTGATGGAAAACTATAATTTTATTTCTAAGTTTGTGTTTAGAATTTTGATATTTTAAAGAAAAGCTTCAAAAAATTGTTAAAAAAATTACCTAGATTTAAAAAAAATTAAGACCAAATTTTATATATTTTTTCCCAACATTTTTTAACAGTAGTTATTGTTTTCGAGTAGGGAAAGAAATGGAACCTCCTTGAATGTAAACTAAAAACACATTAAAAATAAAGAAAAAGAGAATTCATGTGCTGGGCTTTCCCAGCCTCAATGAATTTCTTATGCGCATCTAAGTAAAGGAAAAGCGCCTAAAAGTGTTTAAACACATTAAAATTTGAGAACAATGTTCAAACTGAAATCTCAAGACAGCCTGTTTTACGCTTATTAGGCGATCATCAGTTGAGTGATCAGAATGAACAAAGCAGGTCTCATAACGAAGGTGTATTTTAGGTTGAGTGGGGAAAGAAATGGAGCTTCTTGAAAATAAACTAGTTATTGTCATGAATTCAGCTAACTTCCATTGTAAAGGCAAAATATTGATACTGATACCTTGCGCTCCTTCTGGTGGAAGGATACATTACGTCATCTTGTAAGCAGTCTGCAAAATAGAAACGGGATTATGTATAGCATTACTTGCGTTAATGCATCGTCTAGAAACCGTTTACATGGCCAGCTCGAAGGTATGTGGCGTCCCCCGGACAGTTGTGGCACCTAATCATTTTTTTTTAGTTTAAGTTGTTAAACTTTATAAATTTTACAAAGGAGGTAAGTCGTAATAGAAGATATTACTTTTTTGTTACGTGGTTGGTGCCCTAAGGCTGGTGTCTCTTTGCTCTGACTGTTTATTTAAGACTACTATAGAAAGTTAAATGACAGTCGAGTCGAGATCTCCCAAGATTTGTCATCATTCATTTTAGCAATTAGCAAAGGTCAAAACCAAGTTAATTATATATTTAAACAAAGTAAGAGATAACCTAATGTTATATGAAAACCACAATACTCTTATTAAATAAAACGACAGGTTAAACTTCTTTTATCAGTTTCTGATTTTGAAAAATTTGTTTGAGGATGGATCAATTTCATTGCAAAAAAACAAAACAAAACCCTTTCAGTTGCTTTTAATCAAATGAACGGAATAAATATTAAAATAGGGGAGACCGGGATCAGTTGGCAAAAGGGGCTAGGTTAGCACATAGTTTCTATTTCCTGCCACTATGTAGCTAGACCGCTGATATCTTGGTAGAGGGAAGTGTATGTAAAGATGCACCATTCACTGTGACTTGTTTGCTTAGAAACGTCAAGAAGGAAGGACCAGTTTCATCGTTTTTCTGACTGGTGAGTAAATTTTTCTGCTCTGGTGAACATGTAGATCGAATTGAAGTGATGCTGATGGCGGTTTTCGAAAGAGTGGATAACTGTGATTGCATGCATGTATCATAATCTTTTGTTTCTGATGTTTGGGATTGTGTGGTATCCATATTGTTTTGGAAATTCCTATGGGGCTAGTTGGCATAGCTATAACATACATACATAGCCTGTATGCCCTGTTCCACCAAATGTGGGTCTAGGGAGCCAGATACCAGCCGCCAGGCCGGATCTGGGCGGAACAGAATCTCTGTTCCGAGAATTTCAAGGGGAGAAGATACTGAGGTGCTTTCCCAGAGCTAACCCTCAGGACGCCATTACGGAATGACGTCAGACCGAAGAGAAAGCGAAGAGGAGGCTGACACACAGGAAAGGAAATTGAAACAGCCATGCCCTTGCCGGGATTCGAACCCAGGAACTGGCGCACTGGACGCCACGGCTGGCCGCCGCCGAGACCGCACGACCACGCCAGCACGGCACATAGCTATAACAAATGGTTAAAAAGGGAAAAAACTGGAGATGGCCAGACGAGGAAGACTCAATTTGGTACGACCAAACTAATGTTCTGCGAAAATTGAACCCATCTGTTCAAATAAGCGGGCGCTCAACTCATACATTCGTGTTTGATATCAAACAATAACTGTAGGTATCTAATAATTCATTGTTTGCTCACACATTCAATTTAATTTATCATAGTTGTTTTCTGTTCAATTATTGAAATAAAATTTTTGATTTTTTTTTTTTCAAAAATTGCTGTGTTCTGCTCAAGTACCCCTATCCATATCAATTTATGGCAACTCACCTCGCACCCGGGGTTAGTTAGCATAGTTTCAAGATCTTAAGAAAGATGTTTTTGGGGTTACCTAAACACGGATTTAATTAATGGGTCCTACATAATTTTGTAGCAAAAAAGTTAAGCTATCCGTCGCATTCACCAGAATCCCTTAAGTATTGCAGAAAACAAAAGAAAAATCAAAAACCAAAATCCACGCCAACCAGTCCCGGTCTCACCTACAATTTAGAATAAAACCGAAATATTCGTTGATAGCAATTGCAATATTTCAAGATTGAATGTCAATTTTTTAAATCCAGTGACATTTTTTGTCGTTTTTCGTATTCGAATCACAAGGGAAATAGCAATCTAAAAAGTGATGTCCTCTTCCATTATTGAAAAGATCAATTCAAATATTTCTTTTTTCTTTATTATAATCTTTGCAAAAATTTCATACTTTTATCTATTGAAGATTTACACAAAGATAAGGTTACAATACATATTAAACTTTGTTTTTTAATGAGATGATGCAGAAAAGTTTATTTCCGATTCCAACCCGGATTATTTAATGCAACTGATGATTATTATTTAATGCAAAAATAATTATTTCAGCATCAAAAAGTTTTGTAAAAATTATATTAGAAGTAGTTGTCAAAATTAAAAAAAAATCTGAAGAAATCTTTAGATTTTTAAGAATACCCTTAATTTAAAAAAAAAAAAAGTCGTGAAAATGGCAAAATGAAACGAAAAGCCTGCATTCATGTATTATATTCGTTGTTCACTAAAAGAAAAATAAAGTTTTACGTTTTCTGGGTTAAAAAAAATTAAAATCCACATTCTTTTATTTGAGATTGTTTCAAGTAGGATTAATTTTAATCACGCGCAATGGATTAAGGATTTAATATTCATTGCTTACGACTTTTGAGATGCCAATAGTAATTGGACCGAAATTAATCCTTAAGCCCATTGCACATGGATCCGAAAATCGGATCCACGAATCGGACATTCTCTTTCACATGGCCACGAAACTCTCCCTGACCTTGTCTTCACATATAACATTCAAATCGTTCGTATAGGCGACGTTTCGTGGCCAAGTGAAAAATAAAACGTCCGATTCGTGTATCCGATCAACCGATTTTCGGATCCATGTGCAATGGGCTTTATTTCAATTGCAGTGCTTTCCTACGGGAATTTTTGTCGCTTTCTCGAGCTGATCTGTCGACAACGATTCATTTGGAAAAAAAAAACCAATAAAAAAAAAACCAAACAACTCCATATATTAGTTAGATCGTTCCCATTCCTCCAATATGTATACGAAGATTCAACTTGATCTGCCTAACAGTTCAAAAGTTAGGGGAGGGGTGGACACACACAGACCGATTTGATGATCCATCTTTTCCTGTTGTAAATAGGACTTAGTTTTCTTGGAAAACAGGTTTCTCTAGAAATCTACAGCAGGACCATAAAGAGGACGATAATGTATTATTGTTGTCTGCGGTTTCCCCCCAGATTTTATACTCAGTCTAGTAAATGGAAGCCACGCGCGCACCCGGCTGCGTTGCAACTCAGACCGCAGGAATGAGAAGGGGCATCTACCTTTTACTGCCTGCCTCCAGCATTGTGCTGAACGCTTCTATTGTGAGAGTGGTTTTGCACATCCCCCGTTCTCAAACTCCTGTTTCTTTTTCCGAGGTGCTTACAGACCCTCCACCAAAAAGGGGGTTCTCTCATTAAGTTTCCCCTCTCATTCCTGCGGTCTGAGTTGCAAAGCAGCCAAATGCGCGCGTGGGCGAAAAGTGACCCATCCTCTAGACCAAAAAATCTGGGGGGGGGGGGGAAACCGCATACAACAATAGTACATTATCGTCCCATTTATTGTCCTCCTGGAGGCCTCGAGAAACCTGTTTTAGGTGGAGGGTCTGTAAGCATATTAACCACTCTTGTGGTTTTCAACTAAAAATCAGTAGTGCGCCCGAGCGCTAAGGGAGCTTTCGTGAAAACGTTCTTCATTGGATAACAGAGCAGCGTATTTAAAGTAAACATTATATAGATTGTCTTAAAAAAAACAGGTGGAGATTGCTAAAACAAACAACCAAAAAACACTAACCCATTACTAGATTTTAACTAGTATAAATAATCACAATAAAAACAAACATTAGATTAAACTTTTTATTAACAAACAAGTTAGCGATAACTGGCCACAAAATAGGAATCATAATAAAGCAAACAGTACAATATCAGGAACAAAATAAAATCACTTAAGATACATTTCTAACTTAAATAGCGTTTTACAATAGATTACTGTAAAGCATATATTTTTAAGCATAAATATATTTCAAACCTTTTAAAAACATCAATTTCAAACCTTTTAAAAACATCAATTAAATTATTTCAACAAAACTTCATTTATTTATTTATATATGTAATTTCCCTGTATTTTAAAAGAAATGGAAAAGATTGAACAAAGTTGTCTTAAATTTTCTACTGTAACAACAACATTTAACTGCTCTTTTACCCAAAGCGGCCTCAAATAATTATTGAAAGATGTTATCTGAAGTCACTGTATTCCTACAAATGTTTAAAAAAAAAAACAAAAAAAAAAAAAAAAACGATAACTAATAGTAATGGAAATTCAAAAAAAGGGTCCGAAATGATTTCACTAATAAGTCAAATAAAATTTACAAGCACAGGAAAACTTTGCTTTATCTTACTAAAATAAAAAGTAATAGTATCAGCACTGGTTAAAATAAACAACTAGTTAATATAATCTTGTAAATCAATACATTAGGAAAAAGAAAAAGCTATTATCTAACAGGATTTGCAACCATGTAGATCTTTGCCTTAGATAGAGAGATACAACAATACTTTCGAAAATATATATTAAAAAAAAAAAAAAAGAAATAAACCCTTCGATTAGAAGGCGGCCTTCTCACTACATCAATTTATGCAAACAGCACTGCTACCTTCCGTTGTGTCCCATCTCCCGTGAATAATACAGACTTCATATTAAAAAAAAAAAAAATCACTGCAAAGCGAATTTTGCACCTTTAGGTAGCTGGGTGCCAAAAAAAAAAAAAAAAAAAAAAAAAAAAAAACTTGAAAAAATGTCGCTTTTACAATACTAAAATAAATTCTAAAGGGTCATTTTCTGTAGCACGAAGTTTAAGGCTTATTGAAAGCAGAGCATATGAATTACTTCAAAAATTTGTTAACTACATTAATTTGCATTAAGTTTTTTTTTCTTTTTTCCCAAGGCGTTTCTGTCAGTAGGACACTACTTTAAATGATTGAAAAAAAAAGAGGGGGGGGGGGCGAAAAAGTTCTTTTTCCATTTTCAGCTTTTCTCTCTCCTAAGGTCCTTATTCGTAACGAATAAGAACCCTAAGAGAGAAAAACTGAAAATCGAATAAGAATAATAATCTATAGTCAGTCATTTGGTCTCTCACTGTTCTAATATCTTTTCTTTCAGTTTCCGTTTCACTTCAGCACTGTTTTCAGAATCTCCCGGATTTCGCAGATATCGTCCCTGAAACGCTTGTTCGTTAAGTACAGCTTGGCTTTCTCTTCGTTGCTCATCTTGTCTCTGTCGAGACCGGTCATCGCTTTGCAAACGTCCTTCCGGATCTTCTTGAGCTTCTCAGCAACGTTCTTAATCTTATACTTCATCTCCTTGTACCTCCTCAAGGCAAAGTTCAGATACTTTTTCTGTGTCTCCACTTCCTTCCACAGCATCTGGTTCACCTGCATCAGTTGGTCCTGCTTCTTTTCGTCCATGTCTGTCTTCTTGCAAATCCACCTTCGGTCGTCCACCTCCTCGTCAGAACACCGCTTTGCCTTCTTCGCCACGTAGTCCTCTGTCTGTAGGCCCACGTCCAACGCGTTGCGTTTCGCTTCCACGCACCGCAGCGCTTCGTCCAATTCGGATGCCGACAGTTCCGTTTGGGTGTCCACGTCCATCAAATTCTTTATATTGGCGCCCTGATACATCCCCTGTTCGTCGCCGCCGCTGCTGCTGCTGCTGCTCCGAGGCGAGTTCTCTCCCCTGAATAGAGACTCGGACGACATCGAAAACATTGGGGTGCCTTCCGTGAAATCAGCCAACGCTGTATTGAGCAGTGCCTGCAAATCGTTCAAGTAATTCATCTGCAGCGACTGCAGTTTCTTAACGCTCATCCTCACGTGACTATTGTCCGACAACATTAACAGTGTTTGGTTCTCCTTTACAATTGGTTGCTTGGCTTGCTCAATTTGGTATTTTACTTCTCTCAGAGCCATCACCTTCTGCTCCAACAGCTGCTTCAGAGAAGAAATCTCATTGTTCTTTGCAACCAACATCCAACGCAGGTTCATTTCGTTTTCCTCTTTCGACTTCTGACGCTCATCCAGCTGTAACTGCATCTCCTGGATCGTCTGCCTAGCGCGCTTATACTCCTTGCTTAGGCACAAGTTCTCCTCCTTCTCTTTCTCAAGAGATTTATTAATTCTTATGGTCTCTCTGTTCGCTCTCTCCGTGTCATATTCTGAGCAAATTAATTCGGTCCTCTTGTCGTTTAAGTCCTTAACCAACTTCGTGATTTCGGTTGTTTTCAGTTCTACCGTCTGCTGCAGCATCTGTCTTTCGGAAGACAGGAAATCTCTTTGCTTCTGGATTTCCTTTAGCATTTCGATCACCTTCTCATTATTGTTCAACATATAAGAGTTCTTTTTTTCCAACTCCGCAACTTGGGCCGCCAGTTGCTCATTCTCCGCCTTCGTCTCCTCCAGCTGCAGAGTTCGCTCTTCCAGCTCCTTCCTCTGTATTTCGCCCATTCGAAACATGCTCATCTTCTCGTAACGAATCATCTTAATCTCCGCTTGCGCCTCCTCCTCCAAGGAGGCACCGGACTCGGCCTTTTCCTTGGTGGCCTTCAGTTCGTCCTGCAGGCGCTCGATGGAACGTTTCTGCTTGTCCACCAGAGCATCTCTAGTGTTCAGCAGCAGCGATTTCTCCTCCACATCATTCAACAGTCCCTGGCATCTGATCTTCACATTCACGAAATCCTGCAACAGTGCTTCCTTCTCGATCTTTTCGTGATTCAACTGTTCCACAGCCCGACGTTTCTCCTCCTCGGTTTCTGAGCAACGCTTCGATAGATCCGCCACGGAATTGCGCAGCTTTGTATTCTCTGCTTCCATTGCATCGATGCGCTTCAGTAACAGTCGGATGTTGCTCATACTGTGCGGCTGTTTGCCGCCCGTATTATCGCTGAAATTCTTAGGCGCTCTTTCGGTCGACAACCGCGAAGACGACGTCATAGTACTCAGAGATTCAACAGATCGCGTGGACGACACCTGTATTTTTGTTGACTGCTCGGTGCTGATGATGGAGGAGACACTGGACTGCGGATCTTCCTCATTACCTCTCACTGTAATAGAAAAAAATAAATCATAAAATATAGAAACATTCTCAAAGACTCACAATGTTAACTCTAACTTACACAGATAACAATCAAATAATAGAATCTTAAGAAAACATTTAGTAATTTCCGCTTTTTCACTGTTTAAAGTTGAACCGTGGATTTCAAATTCCCATAGTTTAAAAAAAAAAAAAAATTTCTGGAATCAGGTTTCCGAAGCAAATACTGGACGGAAATTATTAAAAATGATTTTACTTATAATTTTGACTAGAAACCTACACGTTACTAAGCATTGTTTTTGAAATTTCTTTCATTTCCTTTAAGAGTAACAATCGTGTAAATCCACCGATTTCCTATCCGTAATCTTTTAAGATCTTTCCTGTATTTAGATATACGTCGGATATAAAAAACCCTTCAAATGCCTTCAGTTTTATTATTGCATTCAAAGTCAGTTTCAGAAACAGATTGAACCAAGTTACACAATATCTGTCAGCCCGAAACATAGTTCCACCTTTCTGCAAGCAAAAGATTTTGTGTGATGTGAAATTACTATGAGTTTGTACTGATATGTAATGAAGAGTTTAATTTTTTTTTTTTTTTTTATGGAAATTTTTGAACTAGTAAAAATCAATTATGCTATTGGTTATTAAGTTGTCCAACTATTTGAGATCATGTTTGCCTCCACTAGCTCACATCTATCTCATCAAAAATGTACAGTCTTTGCGTGGTCCTGTGATTTGAATGGCGGGAATAAAGTAAAATAAGTGTTATTTAAACAGAATTAATTACAAAAAAACTAAAAAACTGGAAAGGGAGAAATAAAAACAAAAAACGCAGATATGAGAATCGATCCAGCAAACCTTAGGATGCTTAGACCATCTCACCATCACACAATAGATTCCTCCGCCTGGCGTCACTCCCGATCTTTGTTGAAACTGGCTGTAAGAGCAAAGTATGATATTTTGTTGATGTATATATATATATTAATATGTATGATAAAAGGCAGCAGACAATAAAAAAATATTTTAATATATAATTAAAAAAAATATTAAAAACGACTAGCATTAAAACGTACAAAGGGGCAGTCCATTAATTACGGGAGGTGTTTTTTAAAAACTTCGGACCCCCTCTCCCTTGGTGAGATTTGGCAACACGTAGTGGGACCCCCCCCCCAACCTGAGATTTCCCCCTATAATTTTTAAACAATTAAATTGAATTGATATGTTCATGTATTTAGCTTCAAACCACTAAATACCTAAAGCGTTACTGATGTCTTCTATGTAATACATTTTTTTCTGTGAAAGAGAAAAATGATACTAAAGGTGCGCTATAACTAATTTAATTAAATTTAGTAAAAGTAAAAAAATAGGCTGACGTGAGATTTTCATTGACCCCCTCCTCTCATTAAATGAGATTTGGTGAGATTTTGCTGGACCCCCTCCCCCATTTTGAGCTCACGTAATTAATGGACGATCAGACAGGATTTAGCAAAGTAAATCGTATTACCTTGCTGACGCCTCAATATGCGTTTCCTAGTAGCCATTTGCTCCTTTCACTTCAGAATGAAGACCTATGGAATAGTCAAATTTTTATATACAAAATTATCAATAGGTGCATGAAGTTTTATTAAGTAAAAATCAAATAATAATAAAAAAAATGGCTTAGAACATTACTTTTTTTCTTACATTGATGGCACATATATTTCACTGCGCGATTTTTTTAATTTTTTTATAATGACGCAAGAGCAACAGAGGCTAAGCTGCACCATGAACAAGTTATGAAATTTGAGAACATGTCGTTCAAAGGAAGAGAAACCGAAAGAAAGATCCATGCCAAGATTCGAACCCAGGATTGGATGTTAGCAGCCGCAAGTCAGATCAGCATTCTACCATTACAAAATAATTGCAGTCATGTCTGGCTTAATGATAGAACAGGGTGATCTTCTGACGTCAATTCGGGATATACAATTTCACGACAAAAAAAATACACACCCATAAAAACAGCAGACTTTAACAACCAAGAAAAAAAAATACTTTCTCGATTATTTACAAAATCCGGGATATATACTGATGCTGGACACTGCAATAAAATTCCGGGACGTCTGGTCACCCTATGATAGAACGATAAGTTAAAAGAAAATTCGTCCATTTTTTTGCTTCGTTTTATATGCCGTCTTCTGTTGCTAACTTATGTAATGACTTTTGGGCCTTACGAAAATTGTCTTACGAAACCATTGCAATCTCTCACACACAAAAAAAAAAAAAATCCGAATTTAGTAAAAACTGTTCCAACAAGACATTACTAAGCGATGAGGTACTATCGGAAAGCATACTTTTATTATCAATTTAAGTCCTATTGAAATGTCTCATTTTTTATAAATATTATCTGCAGGCAATATGGTTTTTGAACGAAAATGGATATTAAGAATACATTTAATCAATGTGAAAAATTTTGACATAGAAAACAAAGCAATCGACAGTTAACTTTTCTAAAATTTGATTATGTATATATTTGTATATATAAAAATAATAAAATTAATATTAATTTCATCATCTACAGCATTTTGATATTTAAAACAAATTTGATTTTTTAAATTTTTTCTTTAACTACCGTATCCGCAGTCAACATTGACAGAATAACAATGAGAATTTCATCGAAGGTCTGATGTCGAATTTTACAACAAAGGAGTGGGGGAATTTAAATAACAATAACTATTCCCAATCGCTAGAAAAAAACTGATATAGTAAAAAGGTCATATTTGGGGTCCAAATTTTCCGCTAAAGCTACGAACACGCGAAGACCTTGATAGCATATTAGCGATACGATTTTAAAAAAAGTGCTGCAATTTATATAATCTGGGCGTCCACAAAATACGTTTACAATTTTTAAAATTATTTAAAATACCAACTAAATGATAAGCCTGTGAATTTTCTTACATAATGAAGAATATAAAGGTGACAACGGCGTCGGAGATCCTTTAGTTCAGGTCGCAATGTCCAGTACCTCTTGTTCGGTACACGATATCTTTAAACAGAACCCCATAGGGAAAAATCCATCGAAGTTATATCTTGGGAACGAGCTGGCCAAGGAATGACACCACCAGTTCCAATTCGCTGATTGGAAACGCTTGGTTTAGGAAATCACAGAAACTCAGTCTGCAATGAAGTGGTGCACACTATACTCCGTGACATTAATAGGTCAGTTTTCCTACCACTTGGGTTTTAAATTAAAATTCGTTTAAAAGTTCTCCTCTTTAAATATTTTTGAATAATTTTGTAATGCCACGGCCTTACGATATCAACATCACTTAATGTGAATGGCATATGATAACTGTTCTTAAGTAAAGTTTGATTTAGTATTTTCTCATCATTCCAAGTTCAGAGATGCAGGCAATACCTAATATAAGCCTAACCAAACTTACTGCGATTTCGTTGCTCCGTCAATGTTAAGCACTAAAGACAGTGACATCAGAAACACCATAAAACAATCAGATGTACAGCTTATCTCATTTTGAACTTTCAGGGACATCAGGATTTTGTATTTTGTCGCAAAAAAAAAAAATAGGTTCAAGTAACTTGCCGGCTTCGCAAAGAATTGTCAGATGCGAATTAAAACATTCTAAAATATGAACTTTCATTTTTCTAATTACCCTAAAAATTAAAAATTTCAAAAAATTATCAAAATTAGTTTATAATGTCTAAATACATATAGCAAAATTCTATCATGGGATCAGGATATGCAGGGCTTCAGAAATACACATGTTTTGTGAATAATGTACCAAATCTAGTAAAATTTTATTTTTAAGCTATTACTTTTGCTATGCAGTGTGTAGGACATTATAAAATGCATGAAATGCAATGATTACCTTATAGTACCCTGTTTACAAAATCCTTTTTTTTAAATAAAATTGAAGCTGATTGGCCTGTTAGTATGATTATAGAGGGGAATACTTAATACTTTTTATCAGGGTAATCGCCTTTCACAAGGTGGGAGCTGATTGGTCAAGCAGACAAGACCATTCATTTATAGCCCAGTCTAGCATTAGAGTTGCTTGTAAGAAGTTCATTTCTTGACCAATTCCTGTGATAATGATAAATTATTAATTTTATATCTTTAGAACACAAATCATTTCTTGGCCACTGGAGTTCTTCTGGTTAATTTTTCAACATTTCTCACCTGCATGATGAATACCACTGATAAGATAGTAAAAATGGATCGTTTTAACCCTTTTAGTAAGCCTAATCACTCCCATGTAAGAAAAAGTGAGACGTGTGACTTCATGGATGTGCGACTTGATTCCAGGAACACTTGAGTTATCTAAAGTCTGTGACAGTTGTAGGAAACATCTGACAAAGTTGAGAGATGAAAAACGCAGAGAAATTTTATCTGGAAGTAGCCATATACATAAAGAAAGTCAGTCTGATATTGAAATTGAAGAAGCATCCACTGATATACTTTTTTCAAATGAATCGGAGCCTCTGAGGTCTCTTAACAGCTCTTTTTAAAGATGGGAGTCACCAATAGGATGCAATCCAAAGCTTACTCCACTGACAAGGGCAACAGAATCAATGTGGCTGTCAAGAAAAAACTGCTGGTGAATGCATGTACTGATGATGAGGATAATGATTCACAAGATGAGTTCTTTAAACATGTAAAGGAAGTGTACAACAGCTTCACTAGTGAAAAGAAGCAGCTCAGCTGCTGACTCTTTGTGCCTGACAGTTGGAGTGTGAGGAAGGTAATGCAAGAATTTTCGGCCCCTAACTACGTAGCACGACAAGCCACGACTGTTGAAAAAAGAAAGAGTGCCTTGGGTAGTCCTGATCTGAAAGCAGGGAAAAGTCTGCCAAATCATATTGTTGATTTTGTCAAAGGATTCTTTACAAGTGACGAAATAAGAGTGATGCCAGGGATGAAGGACTTCATATCAGTGAAAGACAGCACAGGTGTTAAAGTACATGTTTCAAAAAGGTTAATGATTAATAATTTAAAGGAAGTTTTCCAATAAAAATTTCCAAGTGTAAAATTGGGATTCTCCGAATTTGCTGAACTTAGACCTAAAAATTGTGTTCTGGCAGGACAGAGCGCACCACTCATCAGAATGTGAAGCTTATGTTTGAAAACGCAAGAATAAGTTCAATGACGAATGGTGAAATTAAAACGTACAAGGATGGTCTGCAAATGATGGTTTGCAGTCCACCATCAATTGACTGTTTTTTCAAATTGTGTTTCTTGTCCAGATATTGAAAGGATTAGAGAATTAGAAAACGGTACTAATTCTAATATTTCTCACAAAACATGTGTATTTCTGAAGCCCTGCATCTCCAGATCCCATTGACATCTCTTGATGGAATTTTGCTATACGTATTTAGACATTACAAACTAATTTTGATAATTTTTTGAAATTTTTAAAATTGTCACTTTGAGAAATTTAAATTTTAAAATATAACTTAAATTTTTCAAAAAACTTTTTGTTTTAATCCCTATCTTGTGACATATCATATTAAAGCCCCATTCAACAGCTTTAAAATGAGACCACTCCCAGGTTTGCATCATCACTGGTTCCTAGCCTACAGGCAACATGTAATTTTTTGATAGAAAATTTATATTTACCCACTCATGTGAATTTTTAGAAAACAAAAATTATGATTAATTCAACAGTTCATTTGAGAACTATCAAATCAAATCGAGGAATGAACTTATTAACTAGATACTTTTTTATGTGTAATATAGAATAGAAACATACATATCATTTTTCATTGATCGTAAAAGTAATGGAGGAATGATGATTTAAGATTTAATTTTATAGAAAAACTCAATATTCTTGAACTTAATGGCCCAGGGATTTATAAAAAAATTTATAAGTCAAATAAGGGTTCAAATATTCCATGGATTCTAAGTCGGATCCAAGCCATTGTTGTTAGGGGTCTATTGGAATCAAGCAAGCAGTCGTACAAAAAAAATTACGAGATTCAAATACACTTTTTT
>JAFIDM010074105.1:0-12781 GCA_023159025.1 Thereuonema tuberculata | reverse complement strand
TATAAGTAATACATAATTACTTTATATTTCGAATATACATGCAGTATATATCTTTAATAACTATGGAAACAATTAATAAAAATTATGTATACACTAAGCGATAACCCATTTTGTTATTTAAAAAAAAAAGGCCCACTTATTTTGTTTTTGAACGCAGTCCCTTGTAATTAATCTAGTCTTGTTTCATAATGAGTAATTCATTTTATAGTTTAATTATTCAATTACAATTATTGAATAATTAATAGATTGAAATTAATAAAAGTTTTGAGAAAAAAAGCAAGATTTCTGTTTTAGACATTGTTTAAGAAATAAAGCGAATTTTGAAATCAACAAGTTTCTAAAAGTCAAGGTAGAGTTGCTCGGAAAGAAGACTTCAAGGCTTTTGGTATCTTGAGGCATTTTAGGATTAATAAACTGAGTTTCTGCAAAAGAAAATATTCAGAGAAATATATAGAAGGTACTAAAAACCAAATTAATGCTAATGGAGGAGATCTTCCACTCCAACGCCTCCACAATCTTGTCGGCAATGGATTAATAACGTGTAATCTTTAGGCGAGAATGTTTTTTGTTTGGTAGCGAAGGTCACCTCCCAGGAAGTCCTGATGGCAAATTGAAATCCGGGAACTGGCTTCGAATTACCTGAGAATAATAATGTTGCTGCCTACGAATGACTATTCGTTAAGTTTGAGTTTTAACAACAGCAGAAACTCAGGAGACGGAAGATACAAAACACAGATACATCAGCATCAAGGTAACATTACATATAAATACATTACATTGTAAATGGAAATTATTTTTATATAGACTCTCAAAATGAATAATTTTGAACAGGAAATTATTCATATTGAAAATAATACTGCGATTATTATTTATTTTGAACAGAAATTAATAGTTTCAAATAATGTAAAACAGTTCAATATCAATGGATGTCAAATCCACCCGAAATATTATAATAATATTAATAACTGTTATTGTTTCGAGTTTAGAAATATGCGGATAATAAAGGTTTCAAAAATATCTTCTACAAGATATAAGGAGGCTCCTTTCTGTCTACTAATAATTTTATTTCTACATAGAAAAAAAATCATCTTTTCTTTTATCTCTGTTTCTTATAACATTGAGAATAAGCCCTAATTCAGTGAATTTTCATTTTTATTTTTATTTTATTTTTTTCCTTAAATATTAACTAAATATTGGTTTAGGAATATTTGGAAAGTCATTATGTTACTTCAATTCTGTAATTTCCGATATGTTCTAGCAATCGCTCATAAATTGCATCTTCCAGTTTTCTCTGTAATATTACATAATTGGCTTCTAATTTGATGAATATTACCAAAAGACCATATTTTTATTTTATTTTGAAATATAATAACAAAATATTAATGTATGTTTAAGATATAAAATAGAAAAACATTAAAAAACCTCAAGCAGACCTGTCAACACAATTAAAAAGATTATCTTTCTTTATGAGAGGTAACTGTGAAAAAAATTTTGAGTTTGCTATTTGAGTTAGATACCTATATATATAACCCAGGTATCTAACCCGACAGTGGACCACGAAATGAGATGACACCGCGGGATAACAGACGCCTTTAAAGCATGGCAGTAACGGACCGTTCAGGATCATCAGTGGTGTTAGCACAGCAGTAGAGCACTGCAACAGGTTTGGCATTGTCTACCTCCACAATTCGACGCCTCAGGCTACAATGGGCTTTTGAATACAAACAATGGCTTGCTGATTGGTAACATATCGTGTTTTCAGACTAGTCCCGCTTTTACTTCGACTACAATGATGATCGCTACGCATTAGAAGGTATCGTGGTGAGCGCCTTCTTCCAGCATGCATTGTAGAGCGTCATACTGGCCGAACGCCAGGTGTGATGGTGTGGTGCGTCATTGGGTATTATGGTCGATTTCGGCTGCTACGAATTGAGGGCAATCTGAACAGCGATGGCTACATCAGGGAAGCTCAAGAGACTGAAGAGTTAGACAGATACCATTTTTATTGTAAATAAAATATTATTCCTAACTCCAACTTTCCAGGCACGTTTTCCGATGCATCTCCTTTGTTACGACTTTTCTCAACTATAAGGAGAGTGACGGGCGATGTGTGCATATATAAGATAATAATCCCACATAAGATTTTAATCCCATATTACAATTAAATCCACCTTTAATAAACATTACAAATTTATATCCGTATGGGTTCCCATATTGTAACCCATCTCAACCATAGATATTTACTACACCTTGACTCGACATAAATAAAATCTTATTATTGAAAAAAATTCTCAAAAAATAATCTTACGACAGCGCTATACAAGCTGAACTTCAAATCAAATTTACAAGAGTTATCGATTACAGGACAGGTTCTTCTAAACAGATTAATATATCACCATACTCTTTTAAGTTTCAAGAACTTCTAGTCAACATCACCTATATAGAAGGCCTCGGCACTGGATTGCGAAATTGCTGTGACGTCACTAGCAGTAGGGCGAGGCCAACGAGAAACGACAGGCCGAGGTGCTGACGTCATTTTTTTGAGTCACGTGACCAATCGGGTCCGAACGAATTTCATTGCCTTGAAGCTTCAGACTGTCACACTAAACACACTGTCTTTTTGATTGAGCTAATTAAAAATATGAAACTTAGACTAAAATAGTTTTCAATTGATTTTCATAAATTTTACTTATCTATTAAGTATTTAGAGTTAATACTTATTATTATTTTTATTAAAGGCCAAACGATTCGTTTTATTTTAGTAATAACTTAGTTATTTTTTTTTTAAATAGATTTTCGGATCTATTCCTCACTCTGCCCTGACCGCATCACTAACATCGGTGGGAACAGGAGAAGCTTTCGTTACAATTGTGAAGGATCTCTATATAG
This sequence comes from Thereuonema tuberculata, assembly GCA_023159025.1. Lineage (NCBI taxonomy): Eukaryota > Metazoa > Arthropoda > Chilopoda > Scutigeromorpha > Scutigeridae > Thereuonema > Thereuonema tuberculata. The sequence goes on along the minus strand of JAFIDM010074105.1, from coordinate 9,892 downwards.
ATCATGTCTCTGAAATCTTTGCGGCAGATGGGATTACCGCTCCCATTCCTGTCCTTTCAGGCGTTAGGCAAGGATGTCCTTTGAGTGGTCTACTATTCAACATCGCTTTAGATCCCATTATCAGAGCTGTTCAGGGAGTTGAGCCTATCCATCAGGTGCTCGCATTTGCTGATGATCTGACGCCCTTGGATAGTTCTCCGGAAAGACTACAGATCAAGATAGATTCAATTGTTCACCTTGCTGGATCTATTAATTTGAAACTAAATCCAAGAAAATGCTGCGCAATTCACATCTCAGGACGGTTAAAAACGTAAATTTTATTATTTAAAAAAAAAATTATTTAAAATATTTATATTATTAAAATATAGAAAAGATAATTTACTGCTAAATTCATCCTGCTCATATTCACTAACAAATTATTACACACAGATGCAACTTACGTATATATTCATGTAATATACGTTGAGAATTTCAGTTTAAAATTTTTAAGTTATAGTGCTAAACTTTTTTAGTGAATTTCAAAAAAAAAAAAAAAAATTAAAATATGTTGTATAAGAAACATAATTAAGTCCAGTAAATTGCATTACTTTTCTTGCTATGGATATGAACAATATTTAATCATTTTGTTAAGAGCATGATGTTCATAGATATAACAATATCTTTATAAAAAATAGTAATAATAATAATAGCATGTTGATTTTGGAAGCATCATTTTAGTAATGATTTCAACGAAACACAGTGCACGTAAAATATTTATTCAAATTACTGTTATTTATTTAGTATTATTTTTCATCTAATTTTAAACCACTGAACAGCAATTACACGAAATCTACTTTTCAAAAATTATATTTTATATGCATACAGAAATCAATATATATATGTAGTGCAATTTAGTTAATTTTTGACTTATAAAATGATTATTAAATACTGAGATTTCTTAACAGTAACTTATCTTTCTCCTTTACAATTGAATGTGATTCCAGTACAGGTCTAGTTATTAAGAGAATTCTTTTTCAGTAAGCACGAGAACGTTTTATTTTTGTTACGTTAATATCAAATAATTCATGAAAATAAATGAGGAAATATAATCTATGTACTTGCCATATCTTCTTAATAACAGTGATACAACAATAATCACAAATTTCTTGATGATGTCTTCCCTACCTAGAATTTGTTTTTTCTTTATTTAAATAATCATCAAAATGGTTTCTCTTTCATATAAATTTTTGGTCCTAAAAAGGACCTTTTTGACCCTTGTCTGGGAATCTGGGTACTCATCGCCGGATCAACTGCTCCCACGTTGTTTTTTATAGAGGTATGCTCCTCTGAAAATATATCCTGTCTTCTTCTAAATATTTATTAAAATACCTAAAGAGTGTCACAAATAATAATCCTAACATTATCACTGCACTCACTTGCTTATATTCAAATCATTTATTCTCTGGGGGGATTTATAATTTAAAAGACAGATACTACATTCACAGCATAAACAAACATTAACACTGCACTCACTTGCACATATTCAAATCATTTATTTTCTAGGAAATAAGAGATTCAAATAGGCTGACTGTGTATATATACAGGATGACAAATTAACACTGACTATATATTGACTGGCTGTAATATATATATATATATATACTATGTTTTATGTACCTAACTATCTTATAAAATATAGTATAATAAAGCTAACTGAAAAACAACAAGTGTAATTCATTTTTTTTTAATTCTTGACTAGTACAAATTACAATAATTGGATGAGTACATAAAGTATTTTAATAGCTCATAATTAAATTGTTCTATTCTTCAATTTCATTAAAAGTTCTTAGTTCAATAATATTAATATCTATGCTCGGCATTGCTTAAGTTGCTTAAGGAGTCTTATCGTTGAAGGATCACTAACACACTGATTATAGAAGTTCACACAAAGTAAGTCACATGAAGTAAATTAATAAATTCACTCACTAAAATACGTTTGGTAATTTCGCACTCTTTCAAAATTAGCACACTAAATCTTCTACTTGAAGATCAATCAAACAATAAACTTATAGATTTCATCACTATCGAAGTAACACACTTGGTTGGCGTTGTCGCTATGACATCGGCCTCTCACCTCTGAGTACCGGAGTTCGGTTCTCATGTGGGTTTCGTGATGGTGGACGATCCGCGCTGGGCAGGTTTTCTCGGGGTTCTCCCATTTCCCCTGCACTTCTCCCACCATACTTTCTCAGTCTTTCTCTCCATCTGTCCTTCTTTCGGTGGGTTAGTACAATAGACCTCCGGTCGCAGTGCTTGGCTTCTCTGCCACCCACATTCACTACATAAACATAAACATAACACACTTGGTTCTTCTGTAATTCAAAAGCACTAACTATTGTCTGACACATCGTTCCTGACGATCGCGTTTGCGCGGGAATCACGGAAATTACGAGATTTGGCCATTAGCCTCTTCAGCAGGTCTCAAGGAATGTAGTATTGTGAATGTCTGTCACTAGGAAAATGCTAGAGAAAAAATGTTAAAGTTAGAATTTTACCTTCAGCGTAGAGGCGATGGATGCAGCGGCGAATAAGGCGTCGGTCAAAATCGTCGACATCAGTAATGGGGCTTGCTCGAGGCCGCTTCTTCCCCGGAGTCGATAAGCCTTTTTTCTCGCCATTTTGTGAGAAGACATGGATAGAGGCTATTCTCGCGTCAATCACGTGAAATCGCGAAAATTCGGGATCGTCAAGAACGATATGTCGGATAATATTTTGCACTATCTCGCCGATGTCTATTATCTTCACTTTAAGATAAAGTTGTAATATCAGCTTCTTCAAATTTATTCACTTGCTACTGTCGATGATATTCACCCGATAAATGCTCGTTGTCATTTCGTAGATTATCCACTTGTAACTTTTAGTAATAAAATTTAGTAATATTAACTTTCCGACTTCTCTTGCTTTTCCCGCTTGCTTGCTTTCATAAACACTCGAATGAATAATCTGCAATGTGGTCTTCTTTTGAATCAATCGTAGGCTTTCTATCTTGAGCTTCGTTCAGTCTTCGTTTGAACCATAACACAGCGAATTGGATTAGGCCTAACGGATTTCTGCACAACGGAAGTATCGCTCAAACTAAACTAACCGTATATAAATTGCTGCCAACTTGTCTTACATATATTCAGTAAATCCAATATATTCCAGAGTTGATGAAATATATTGCTTGAACGTTAAAAATTAGTTATTTTAACAGACTTTAACAAGTCCACTATAGAGAACCGCCATACTTGTGCTTAACCCAGCTCCTAGGAGGAAGGACCCGCGTGATCACGTGATTTCTCAGGGCCTCGGCCTTGTTTTCTCATTGGCCTCGCAGTAGGGAAACGCCACCAGGGGAAGATACTGTATTTCTTAGGAGGTGTATGCACGTGGTTTCGTAGCGCGCCCAATTTGATTGAGTATAGGAATCTATTCTTTTGTCTTGTCTTGTCTTGAACATCTTAGGTATAGACAATGATTGTCTGTTCCTAACTCTGAAGATGATTTTGGTCTTTCCATCTTATTTTTGGTCGTCCTCTGTCTCTTTTTCCTTTGGGTTTATATTTCAAAATTAAATTTGGAATCTTATCGTTGGACATTCTTTCAACATGGTTAAGCCAATTTTTTTGGTAATTTTGAATTTCTTGAATTAAACTTGGAGTTTTAAGTTGGTCTCGAATATCATTATTTTTCTTTTTGTCGAGGCGTGTAAATCCTAATAAAGGTCTCAAAAATTTCATTTGTGCAGTTTCCAATCTTTGTTTGTTTCTTTGTCTCAATATCCAGGTTTCACTCCCATATTTAATTGCTGCTTTGGCTGTGATGTTATGTAATCTTAGTAGTGTTTCTTTCGTCATTTGTTTTCCAAATCTTCTTCTAATTATTCCATTCATTCTGTTGTATGTCTGTATGTTTGATATCAGGTTTGCCTCATCGTTATAACATGAAATTATGTTTCCTAAATATTTAAACTCTGATACTTGTTCTATTATTTTCCATTAATTACAATTTTCACTCTTTGTATTTGTTTTCCACACATTGCCATGGATTTTGTTTTTAATTCCGAAATTTTCATTTTATAATTTTTTGAGATAGTATTTAAATGATTTGCTCCAATTTGAAGTTCATCTTCTGAATTTGCTATCAAAACTTGATCGTCAGCATAGAGTAATGTCTTCAATTTTTTATCTTTTGTGATCTGGATACCATTTTTATATATTGATTTCCATTCTTTTAGAATTCTATTTATATATTTTCTTTTGTATTCATCGTATAATCTTTTACAAGCAAGGATAGTTTTTTTACGAAATCTCACTTGTGGAATTAGAACTAATTTTCTTTTTTTTTGGATAAAAGTGATTCGTTAATATATGATGGGGATAAAAGCGTTGGAAAATTCTGGATTCGTTTTGTAGTTAAGAAATTTATACATTTAATTGGAACTCTTGTTCGCAGCGGATGAACATTTTCGAAGCATGAGATCTAAGCGTCTTTGGAAGTCGATTAAGACTTTGTAGCGCTTTTAATATATCATTTGAAACTGAGAAACTGGTTTTGCTAAGAGAAATATTATAAGTAAAACTAACGAAAATTATTGTAAAATTATGAGAAATTGAAATTGATAAAAATAATCAAGATATGGAGTGAAATTAAAAATAATGGATTGCCGTGAAATTTATTTTATAATACACACGATGAAAGATAATTATCTCAAGGCGAATAGGACCATCGCTGAAGTCTTAAGTATTATATCTGGTGAGAAACATCATCAGCGGATTCTTCAAATTACACAAGCTGCTATGAGGTCTATTGTATCTTTTATTATCTGATGATGAGAAATATATCTCGAAACATGTCATGAATGGTTTTATAAAATTTATGTTTGAATTGTGGCGTGTATGGTCCTTGAATTATAAAAACGTTATTCTGTCTGTCATTGTCATAAGACTAAGTTTTTCCAATTTTGTGACCAAACTATAAGAGATAGATTGATCATGCAAATGGATAAAATGTAGAGCTTTTTAAGACAAACAAAATGCTACAAAAATCTTTCGAAAAACTGTTTGGGTTTCCAAGATGTCGCCTTTTAAAGGGTCAAATTTTGACTTTCTCAATTTAAACGAAAAGTTTAAAAGTTGGAAGAGAACATTACATTGAGAAAATGTTGGTATTTGAAAGTTCTATCGAACGATATATCAGTCATTCATAAACGTTTCTGCGTTTGCAAGATACATGCAAAAATGTGAAAAATTTCATCATTTTTTTTTATTTAAACAGCAAATCTCTATGGATTCTTTTAAAGTTTGTTGTAAAATTAATTTGAATCAATTTAATTGTTTTATTCAATCGTTTGATAATTAATCAATCATTTGAGAATTATTAATTATTAATTTCTTATATTTTTTAATTCACTTACAGTTCGTCTAACTTAGGAAGGCAGTTCTCTCAGGCGTTGGGACTGAGAATTTGAAAAAAATAGAGGTGAAAGGATATCAGGATATTGTTGTGGAATTAAAAAAAAGGTGTTATGTGATCCTTTTTTTACTATTTTGGAGAATTCAGCTCTTCGGAAATGTAGTTACTTAAAGACGATAATAACTAGGTCAAGCTCTGTTGTAATATTTCCTCCCCACCCTTTTTAGGTACAGCTATTGTAGTATTTTTTTTTTTTTTTTCAAGACACAAAACAGGAAATAGTTAAAATATCTTTTATTAAAAATATTTGTAGTTAATATTCCTGATTGAATTTCTTATATCACTCAGAAATAATAATTGTTCTTTAATACCTGCAATAGTTCAGAAATAAAAGTTCATCTCAGTATTACTGCAATCTGGTTAATGTTCTCTCACTTGATTGAATTTCAAATCACTAACTTCTTTCTTAAAATAAATATCGGCTTGATATTTATTTTCTCTTAATATCTGTTGCTATAACTATTTATTACTTCAAGTTAGGAAATACATTTTCCAAACTAATCACTAATGGAACACTGATAGTTATTCTAATCTTCTTATTCACTTTAATTTGAATTAGAATTTAGCACTATATTAAAATCACTTCTCCTTGAATTAATTGTAGATATATATCACTTAATAACAGTGCTTTATACGTCGCAAATTCTTCTTATTGTTTCCGATAATTAGAGCTTATAATTATCGTTGAATTTAATCCTATGATAGTTGCCTTTATTACACAGTTCTTACGTTGACTTTCGTTAACTTTAATGTCTTCACGAATAATTATTCCTCTACACAATGGAAAAATTATATCCGCTAATAAAATGTCATTACTTAAGTTTGTAGTAATTCAATATCCCACCCAAAACACTTCGTGTAAAATAAGTTACCAAGACTCACATGCTCATAATGCTTTCACTGTTAAAAAGATATGAGATCTCATGTAGAGCCAAGCCCCTACCTCTACGAGGCCTAACTCTACAAGCCCTAACTCTAAAAACCCTATATCTTTGTCAAAAAGTATGCCTTGGCCGTTTCATGGCTGTCACACAGACAATCCCATGGAGTTATGTAAAGGATATGGAGTATGCCAAGGCACACTTTTTGACTAAGATAGTAGGGTTTTTAGAGTTAGGCATGTATAGTGAGGGGCTTGGCACTATATGAAATCTGATAACTTTTTAACAGTGAAAGCGTTATGAGCATCTTGGCAACGTATTTTACATGAAATGTTTTGGGTGAGATGAAATAGTTCCATGAAACGGCCAAGCCATACTTTTTGACCAAGATATAGGGTTTTTAGAGTTAGGGCTTGTAGAGTTAGGCCTCGTAGAGTTAGGGGCTTGGCTCTACATGAGATCTCATATCTTTTTAACAGTGAAAGCATTATGAGCATGTGAGTCTTGGCAACTTATTTTACACAAAGTGTTTTGGGTGGGATTTCATTTCTTTTTGTAGGATGAGATCTGATAACTTTTTAACAGTGAAAGCGTTATGAGCCTGCGAGTCTTGGCAACCCCTTATTTTACATAAAATGTTTTGGGTGGGATTTCATTTCTTCTTGTAAGATGAGATCTGATAACTTTTTAACAGTGAAAGCGTTATGAGCATGTGAGTCTTGGCAACTTATTTTACATGAAATGTTTTGGGTGGTATTATCTATTACAACTAAATTTAGTTTTAAGATTATTTAGAAAATGGATTTTTTTCAATACCCTACTTCTCTGTTTTTCTATTGGTCAAGTTGTATATACAAGCTGTTTGCACTTTTGTAAGAAATCACATTATTACACAGTATTATTTAGGCCCAAGCATTGAGGGTACGACGCATTTCAGATCTTGATAAAATCCAAAGTATAAAAGCTAGATAAATGAAACTTAGCGTATTTCATTAGCATGGTAACTGCATCTTATCCTGAAAATTTGAGCTCTCTAGTATTATCCAGGCCGAAGCTATGAGGGTGTGATAATACATAACCAGACCCCCCCCCCTTTATGAGGGGTTGGAATGTGAAAGTTACGGATTTCTTAATTTTTTTGTTGTTTGTGTGCTAATCCTAACCTGCATACCAAATTTCAGCTTTCTAGGACTTCAGGAAGTACCCTAGAGGTTTTGATGATCATCAGTCAGTCAGTCAGTCAGTGAGTGACGGAATCGACGTATTTTAGGTAATAATAAAATCCAAAGTATAAAAGCTAAATAAATGAAACTTAGCGTATTTCATTAGTCTGGTAACTGCATCATATCCTGAAAATTTGAGCGCTCTAGTATTATCTAGGCCGAAGCTATGAGGGTTCGAAAATACGACGAAACACTTCCAGAAAACGTACGTAGTGCCCTTCCTGCCTTCGGCTCGTCTTGGCGGGGGCACTGCCGTGCCCCCAGATTGCGTATCTTCCAGCATTTCCTTAGGTAACGCTCGTTCCATTTGACGATTAAATTCAGGTCTTGTCGAGAATTATATCCTCTTCCACTCGAAGACTTTTTCCTTATTTTCCGACGATTTGAAGACTTCAATTTCTGTTCATAACGACGGCAACTTGTTACTTAAAATCATATCCCTTCAGCAATCACACGATTCTTCTCATCAGCTGATTTGGTTTCGCCCATAATGCCTTGCGTTTTCTTCAATAGCTGAACTTCGGATTTCCCGCCGTAACAACTGCAATTGCTGCGATATGTTGTGGCTGATATAGTTCGATCGACAGCTCGAACCTTTCTTCTTTAGCTTCACCACGGTATTTGACTGCACTTGCGGTTTTCACTCTTCGGCTTCCAATATCTGACGCTGATAGCGCTTCTTGGCGACTGCTCTGGCGGCTCCGTGTTTCTTGCTGTCTGCTCAACTTGACGACTGCTATACAACTCGATTACTGCTCCACCACTACTGCCAAATCGAGGCTCCGGCCTTCCTTATATTTCTATTCCTGATGACGTTGCACCTAATTTTATTATTCAAATTTCAAATTAAAATAATTAAGCTTAAATTTTGTATAAAGCCTTCTTAAAATATTATTTATTTATATTTTCATAATATTTATTTTGAAAATTCTCTACATTTACCTTATACCCTTTCACCCCTATTTTTTTCAAGTTCTCAGTACAACTTCTGTGTTGGATTTTGATTTTTCGATTATTTTCAATTTCAAATTGCATTCGAGTCGTGTACGAAATAAATTATAACCTCCTGGATACGTATGTATTTTTTTTCTTGGTATTGTTAATTATGTAGGTTTTTTTTTATATTGTTAATTATAATGTTTTATTTTTAAACTTATGGTGTGTTGGCTAATACTTATTTCGTCACTATGAATTAATGAGCATATGTAAACAAATTTCTCATTCAAGAATGTATTTGCACTTTTGTTCTTTATACTGGGTTTAGATGGAGACAATTACATTTGCAACTTTAATTACATCAACTACGATAGAGGAGGCGGCAATCAACTTTGCCGTAGAGCATTGCCTCCTGCTTCGTAAACAAGGATTGAAATGCAAGAAATGCAAGCGCGCCAACTCCGTGAAATGGCTGGCACAAACATCTGGGGGGGGGGGGGGGGCCGTCAATCCCTTGGCGCCTTCATTGCTCCAATGGTAACTGCCGTAAAGATTACATCCTGACCAAGCATACTTGGTTTTATTGTAGCAAGCTATCGGTATCAATTAGCCTCCGGCTCGTTTATTGGTGGATAATTGGTGCGTCGATAGAGATATTGCAATGGCTGAATTGAATCTTTCCTGCAGAACTGTTGTTGATTATTACCAATTTTGTAGGGAGGTTTGTTATGTGGTAGTAAGCAATAACAGCGGTCCCATTGGTGGCAAAGGACATGTGGTTGAAAGAGATGAGAGCCACCTCTATACCCGGAAATACAGTCGTGGTCGCCTCACTGCTCACGAAAGGCACCAACGATGGATATTTCGGGGAAAAGATAGGGACACCAAGGAATGCTATGTCGTGGAAGTTGAGAAAAGGGATGCAAACACTCTTATACCTCTTATTCGGCAGTTCGTACGACCGGGATCGAAGGCGATCACTGATTACTGGAGATCCTATGCACGGCTGTCGAATGACGGATTCGAGCATCACTTTGTCAATCTATTGAATTTGTTAGATCCTTCCATCCACACACAAATAATAGAGCGAAGTGTTAAGAAGGTTTGTAAGGCAGAAGGATGGTCAGGAAAACGGCTGGATCTCTACCTTTTCCAATTTCTCTATTTGCACGACCTTAAAATCCGATCGGGCATTACAGGTAGCTCTTCAAAATTTCAGAATTTTCTTGGTAGCATTGAAATTAGTTCGGCATGGCCATTTTCAATGCCCATCCGTTTCCTCAAAGAGTTCCAAATATATCTCTAAATTTCTCAAAAACTACAGCACCAAACCACATTTTTCCATCGGTTTTATTCTTA